>OY743225.1:62587961-62842234 GCA_963555765.1 Orthonevra nobilis | reverse complement strand
GATTTTTTGGTCTCAAATTAACACATTAAATCTCTTAGCTAGTTTAATATCGTTTTGGTTAATATCAGGTGAGAATTTGATGTATAAATCAATTTTATGAATTTTTTGCAAAATGCATCTGAAAATCGTGGGCTATAGCCCAGTCGAATTTTTCGGCAAAAAAACTGATTTTCTTTTTTCATCGATTTTTTGGTCTCAAATTAACACATTTAACCTCTTAGCTAGTTTAATAGCGTTTTGGTAAATATCAGGTGAGAATTTGATGTATAAATCAATTTTATGAATTTTTTGCAAAATGCATCTGAAAATCGTGGGCTATAGCCCAGTCAAATTTTTCGGCAAAAAAACTGATTTTCTTTTTCCATCGATTTACTGGTTTTAAATTAACATGTTATTAAACTTTGCTAGTTTAATAGCGTTTTGGTAAATATCAGGTGAGAATTTGATGTAAAAATCAATTTTATGAATTTTTTTGCAAAATGCATCTGAAAATCGTGGGCTATAGCCCAGTCGAATTTTTCGGCAAAAAAACTGATTTTCTTTTTTCATCGATTTTTTGGTCTCAAATTAACACATTTAACCTCTTAGCTAGTTTAATAGCGTTTTGGTAAATATCAGGTGAGAATTTGATGTAAAAATCAATTTTATGAATTTTTTTGCAAAATGCATCTGAAAATCGTGGGCTATAGCCCAGTAGAATTTTTCGGCAAAAAAACTGATTCTCTTATTTCATCGATTTATTGGTCTCAAATTAACACGTTATTAAACTTTGCTAGTTTAATAGCGTTTTGGTTAATATCAGGTGAGAACTTGATGTATAAATCAAATTTATGAATTTTTTGCAAAATGCATCTGAAAATCGTGGGCTATAGCCCAGTAAAATTTTTCGGCAAAAAAACTGACATTCGTTTTTGATCGATTTATTGGTCTCAAATTAACACATTTAACCTCTTAACTAATTTAATAGCGTTTTGGTTAATATCAGGTGAGAACTTGATGTATAAATCAAATTTATGAATTTTTTGCAAAATGCATCTGAAAATCGTGGGCTATAGCCCAGTAAAATTTTTCGGCAAAAAAACTGACAATCGTTTTTGATCGATTTATTGGTCTCAAATTAACACATTTAACCTCTTAGCTAGTTTAATAGCATTTTGGTTAATATCAGGTGAGAATTTCATGCATTATCAATTTTATGAATTTTTTGCGAAATGCATCTGAAAATCGTGGGCTATAGCCCAGTCGAATTTTTCGGCAAAAAAACTGATTTTCTTTTTTCATCGATTTATTGGTCTTATATTAACACATTATTAAACTTTGCTAGTTTAATAGCGTTTTGGTTAATATCAGGTGAGAATTTGATGTATAATTCAATTTCATGAATTTTTCGCAAAATGCATCTGAAAATCGTGGGCTATAGCCCATGCGAATTTTTCGGCAAAAAAACTGATTTTCTTTTTTCATCGATTTTTTGGTCTCAAATTAACACAATTAACGTCTTAGCTAGTTCAATAGCGTTTTGGTTAATATCAGGTGAGAATTTTTTGCAAAATGCATCTGAAAATCGTGGGCTATAACCCAGTCAAATTCTTCGGCAAAAAAACTGATTTTGTTTTTTTATCGATTTATTGGTCTTATATTAACACATAATTAAACTTTGCTTGTTAAATAGCTTTTTAGTTAATATCAGGTAAGAATTTGATGTATAAATCAATTTTATGAATTTTTTGCAAAATGCATCTGAAAATCGTGGGCTATAGCCCAGTAAAATTTTTCGGCAAAAAAACTGATTTTCTTTTTTCATCGATTTTTTGGTCTCAAATTAACACATTTAACCTCTCAGCTAGCTTAATAGCGTTTTGGTTAATATCAGGTGAGAATTTGATGTATAAATCAATTTTATGAATTATTTGCAAAATACATCTGAAAATCGTGGGCTATAGCCCAGTCGAATTTTTCGGCAAAAAAACTGATTTTCTTTTTTCATCGATTTTTTGGTCTCAAATTAACACATTTAACCTCTTAGCTAGTTTAGTAGCGTTTTGGTTCATATCAGGTGAGAATTTGATATATAAATCAATTTTATGAATTTTTTGCAAAATGCATCTGAAAATCGTGGGCTATAGCCCAGTCGAATTTTTCGGCAAAAAAACTGATTTTCTTTTTCCATCGATTTATTGGTCTTAAATTAACATATTATTAAACTTTGCTAGTTTAATAGCGTTTTGGTTAATATCAGGTGAGAGTTTGATGTATAAATCATTTTTATGAATTTTTTGCAAAATGCATTTGAAAATCGTGGGCTAAAGCCCAGTCGAAGTTTTCGGCAAAAAAACTGATTTTCTTTTTTCATCGATTTTTTGGTCTCAAATTAACACATTTAACCTCTTAGCTAGTTAAGTAGCGTTTTGGTTAATATCAGGTGAGAATTTGATGTATAAATCAATTTTATGAATTTTTTGCAAAATGCATCTGAAAATCGTGGGCTATAGCCCAGTCGAATTTTTCGCCATAAAAACTGATTTTCTTTTTTCATCGATTTTTTGGTCTCAAATTAACACATTAAACCTCTTAGCTAGTTTAATATCGTTTTGGTTAATATCAGGTGAGAATTTGATGTATAAATCAATTTTATGATTTTTTTGCAAAATGCATCTGAAAATCGTGGGCTATAGTCCAGTCGAATTTTTCGGCAAAAAAACAGATTTTCTTTTTTCATCGATTTAATGGTCTTAAATTAACACATTATTAAACTTTGCTAATTTAATAGCGTTTTGGTTAATATCAGGTGAGAATTTGATGTATAAATCATTTTTATGAATTTTTTGCAAAATGCATTTGAAAATCGTGGGCTATAGCCCAGTCGAATTTTTGGGCAAAAAAACTGATTTTCTTTTTTCATCGATTTTTTGGTCTCAAATTAACACATTTAACCTCTTAGCTAGTTCAGTAGCGTTTTGGTTAATATCAGGTGAGAATTTGATGTATAAATCAATTTTATGAATTTTTTGCAAAATGCATCTGAAAATCGTGGGCTATAGCCCAGTCGAATCTTTCGGCACAAAAACTGATTTTCGTTTTTCATCGATTTATTGGTCTCAAATTAACACATTATTAAACTTTGCTAGTTTAATAGCATTTTGGTTAATATGAGATGAGAATTTGATGTATAAATCAATTTTATGAATTTTTTGCAAAATGCATTTGAAAATCGTGGGCTATAGCCCAGTCGAATTTTTCGGCAAAAAAACTGATTTTCGTTTTTCATCGATTTATTGGTCTCAAATTAACACGTTATTAAACTTTGCTAGTTTAATAGCGTTTTGGTTAATATCAGGTGAGAATTTGATGTATAAATCAATTTTATGAATTTTTTGCAAAATGCATCTGAAAATCGTGGGCTATAGCCCAGTCGAATTTTTGGCCATAAAAACTGATTTTCTTTTTTCATCGATTTTTTGGTCTCAAATTAACACATTTAACCTCTTAGCTAGTTCAGTAGCGTTTTGGTTAATATCAGGTGAGAATTTGAGGTATAAATCAATTTTATGAATTTTTTGCAAAATGCATCTGAAAATCGTGGGCTATAGCCCAGTCGAATTTTTCGGCACAAAAACTGATTTTCGTTTTTCATCGATTTATTGGTCTCAAATTAACACATTATTAAACTTTGCTAGTTTAATAGCATTTTGGTTAATATGAGATGAGATTTTGATGTATAAATCATTTTTATGAATTTTTTGCAAAATGCATTTGAAAATCGTGGGCTATAGCCCAGTCGAATTTTTCGGCAAAAAAACTGATTTTCTTTTTTCATCGATTTTTTGGTCTCAAATTAATACATTTAACCTCTTAGCTAGTTTAATATCGTTTTGGTTAATATCAGGTGAGAATTTGATGTATAAATCAATTTTATGAATTTTTTGCAAAATGTATCTGAAAATCATGGGCTATAGCCCAGTCGAATTTTTCGGCCAAAAAACTGATTTTCTTTTTTCATCGATTTTTTGGTCTCAAATTAATACATTTAAGCTCTTAGCTAGTTTAATAGCGTTTTGGTAAATATCAGGTGAGAATTTGATGTAAAAATCAATTTTATGAATTTTTTTGCAAAATACATCTGAAAATCGTGGGCTATAGCCCAGTCAAATTTTTCGGCAAAAAAACTGATTTTCTTTTTCCATCGATTTATTGGTCTTAAATTAACATATAATTAAACTTTGCTAGTTTAATAGCGTTTTGGTTAATATCAGGTGAGAATTTGATGTATAAATCATTTTTATGAATTTTTTGCAAAATGCATTTGAAAATCGTGGGCTATAGCCCAGTCGAATTTTTCGGCAAAAAAACTGATTTTCTTTTTCATCGATTTTTTGGTCTCAAATTAACACATTTAACCTCTTAGCTAGTTTAGTAGCGTTTTGGTTCATATCAGGTGAGAATTTGATGTATAAATCAATTTTATGAATTTTTTGCAAAATGCATCTGAAAATCGTGGGCTATAGCCCAGTCGAATCTTTCGGCACAAAAACTGATTTTCGTTTTTCATCGATTTATTGGTCTCAAATTAACACCTTATTAAACTTTGCTAGTTTAATAGCATTTTGGTTAATATGAGATGAGAATTTGATGTATAAATCAATTTTATGAATTTTTTGCAAAATGCATTTGAAAATCGTGGGCTATAGCCCAGTCGAATTTTTCGGCAAAAAAACTGATTTTCGTTTTTCATCGATTTATTGGTCTCAAATTAACACGTTATTAAACTTTGCTAGTTTAATAGCGTTTTGGTTAATATCAGGTGAGAATTTGATGTATAAATCAATTTTATGAATTTTTTGCAAAATGCATCTGAAAATCGTGGGCTATAGCCCAGTCGAATTTTTGGCCATAAAAACTGATTTTCTTTTTTCATCGATTTTTTGGTCTCAAATTAACACATTTAACCTCTTAGCTAGTTAAGTAGCGTTTTGGTTAATATCAGGTGAGAATTTGATGTATAAATCAATTTTATGAATTTTTTGCAAAATGTATCTGAAAATCATGGGCTATAGCCCAGTCGAATTTTTCGGCAAAAAAACTGATTTTCTTTTTTCATCGATTTTTTGGTCTCAAATTAACACATTTAACCTCTTAGCTAGTTCAGTAGCGTTTTGGTTAATATCAGGTGAGAATTTGAGGTATAAATCAATTTTATGAATTTTTTGCAAAATGCATCTGAAAATCGTGGGCTATAGCCCAGTCGAATTTTTCGGCACAAAAACTGATTTTCGTTTTTCATCGATTTATTGGTCTCAAATTAACACATTATTAAACTTTGCTAGTTTAATAGCATTTTGGTTAATATGAGATGAGAATTTGATGTATAAATCATTTTTATGAATTTTTTGCAAAATGCATTTGAAAATCGTGGGCTATAGCCCAGTCGAATTTTTCGGCAAAAAACTGATTTTCTTTTTTCATCGATTTTTTGGTCTCAAATTAATACATTTAACCTCTTAGCTAGTTTAATATCGTTTTGGTTAATATCAGGTGAGAATTTGATGTATAAATCAATTTTATGAATTTTTTGCAAAATGTATCTGAAAATCATGGGCTATAGCCCAGTCGAATTTTTCGGCCAAAAAACTGATTTTCTTTTTTCATCGATTTTTTGGTCTCAAATTAATACATTTAACCTCTTAGCTAGTTTAATAGCGTTTTGGTAAATATCAGGTGAGAATTTGATGTAAAAATCAATTTTATGAATTTTTTTGCAAAATACATCTGAAAATCGTGGGCTATAGCCCAGTCAAATTTTTCGGCAAAAAAACTGATTTTCTTTTTCCATCGATTTATTGGTCTTAAATTAACATATTATTAAACTTTGCTAGTTTAATAGCGTTTTGGTTAATATCAGGTGAGAATTTGATGTATAAATCATTTTTATGAATTTTTTGCAAAATGCAAAAAAACTGATTTTCTTTTTTCATCGATTTTTTGGTCTCAAATTAACACATTTAACCTCTTAGCTAGTTTAATAGCGTTTTGGTTAATATCAGGTGAGAATTTGATGTAAAAATTAATTTTATGAATTTTTTTGCAAAATACATCTGAAAATCGTGGGCTATAGCCCAGTCGAATTTTTCGGCAAAAAAACTGATTTTCTTTTTTCATCGATTTTTTGGTCTCAAATTAACACATTTAACCTCTTAGCTAGTTAAGTAGCGTTTTGGTTAATATCAGGTGAGAATTTTATGCATAAATCAATTTTATGAATTTTTTGCAAAATGCATCTGAAAATCGTGGGCTATAGTCCAGTCGAATTTTTCGGCAAAAAAACAGATTTTCTTTTTTCATCGATTTAATGGTCTTAAATTAACACATTATTAAACTTTGCTAATTTAATAGCGTTTTGGTTAATATCAGGTGAGAATTTGATGTATAAATCATTTTTATGAATTTTTTGCAAAATGCATTTGAAAATCGTGGGCTATAGCCCAGTCGAATTTTTGGGCAAAAAAACTGATTTTCTTTTTTCATCGATTTTTTGGTCTCAAATTAACACATTTAACCTCTTAGCTAGTTCAGTAGCGTTTTGGTTAATATCAGGTGAGAATTTGATGTATAAATCAATTTTATGAATTTTTTGCAAAATGCATCTGAAAATCGTGGGCTATAGCCCAGTCGAATCTTTCGGCACAAAAACTGATTTTCGTTTTTCATCGATTTATTGGTCTCAAATTAACACATTATTAAACTTTGCTAGTTTAATAGCATTTTGGTTAATATGAGATGAGAATTTGATGTATAAATCAATTTTATGAATTTTTTGCAAAATGCATTTGAAAATCGTGGGCTATAGCCCAGTCGAATTTTTCGGCAAAAAAACTGATTTTCGTTTTTCATCGATTTATTGGTCTCAAATTAACACGTTATTAAACTTTGCTAGTTTAATAGCGTTTTGGTTAATATCAGGTGAGAATTTGATGTATAAATCAATTTTATGAATTTTTTGCAAAATGCATCTGAAAATCGTGGGCTATAGCCCAGTCGAATTTTTGGCCATAAAAACTGATTTTCTTTTTTCATCGATTTTTTGGTCTCAAATTAACACATTTAACCTCTTAGCTAGTTAAGTAGCGTTTTGGTTAATATCAGGTGAGAATTTGATGTATAAATCAATTTAATGAAGTTTTTGCAAAATGCATCTGAAAATCGTGGGCTATAGCCCAGTCGAATTTTTCGCCATAAAAACTGATTTTCTTTTTTCATCGATTTTTTGGTCTCAAATTAACACATTAAATCTCTTAGCTAGTTTAATATCGTTTTGGTTAATATCAGGTGAGAATTTGATGTATAAATCAATTTTATGAATTTTTTGCAAAATGCATCTGAAAATCGTGGGCTATAGCCCAGTCGAATTTTTCGGCAAAAAAACTGATTTTCTTTTTTCATCGATTTTTTGGTCTCAAATTAACACATTTAACCTCTTAGCTAGTTTAATAGCGTTTTGGTAAATATCAGGTGAGAATTTGATGTAAAAATCAATTTTATGAATTTTTTGCAAAATGCATCTGAAAATCGTGGGCTATAGCCTAGACGAATATTTCGGCAAAAAAACTGATTTTCTCTTTTCATCGATTTATTGGTCTTAAATTAACACATTATTAAACTTTGCTAATTTAATAGGATTTTGGTTAATATCAGGTGAGAATTTGATATATAAATCAATTTTATGAATTTTTTGCAAAATGCATCTGAAAATCATGGGCTATAGCCCAGTCGAATTTTTCGGCCAAAAAACTGATTTTTTTTTTCATCGATTTTTTGGTCTCAAATTAACACATTTAACCTCTTAGCTAGTTAAGTAGCGTTTTGGTTAATATCAGGTGAGAATTTGATGTATAAATCAATTTAATGAAGTTTTTGCAAAATGCATCTGAAAATCGTGGGCTATAGCCCAGTCGAATTTTTCGCCATAAAAACTGATTTTCTTTTTTCATCGATTTATTGGTCTCAAATTAACACGTTATTAAACTTTGCTAGTTTAATAGCGTTTTGGTTAATATCAGGTGAGAACTTGATGTATAAATCAAATTTATGAATTTTTTGCAAAATGCATCTGAAAATCGTGGGCTATAGCCCAGTCGAATTTTTCGGCAAAAAAACTGATTTTCTTTTTTCATCGATTTTTTGGTCTCAAATTAACACATTATCAAACTTTGCTCGTTTAATAGCGTTTTGGTTAATTTCAGGTGAGAATTTGATGTATAAATCAATTTTATGAATTTTTTGCAAAATGCATCTGAAAATCGTGGGCTATAGCCTAGACGAATATTTCGGCAAAAAAACTGATTTTCTCTTTTCATCGATTTATTGGTCTTAAATTAACACATTATTAAACTTTGCTAATTTAATAGGATTTTGGTTAATATCAGGTGAGAATTTGATATATAAATCAATTTTATGAATTTTTTGCAAAATGCATCTGAAAATCATGGGCTATAGCCCAGTCGAATTTTTCGGCCAAAAAACTGATTTTTTTTTTCATCGATTTTTTGGTCTCAAATTAACACATTTAACCTCTTAGCTAGTTTAATAGCGTTTTGGTAAATATCAGGTGAGAATTTGATGTAAAAATCAATTTTATGAATTTTTTTGCAAAATGCATCTGAAAATCGTGGGCTATAGCCCAGTAGAATTTTTCGTCAAAAAAACTGATTCTCTTATTTCATCGATTTATTGGTCTCAAATTAACACGTTATTAAACTTTGCTAGTTTAATAGCGTTTTGGTTAATTTCAGGTGAGAATTTGATGTATAAATCAATTTTATGAATTTTTTGCAAAATGCATCTGAAAATCGTGGGCTATAGCCTAGACGAATATTTCGGCAAAAAAACTGATTTTCTCTTTTCATCGATTTATTGGTCTTAAATTAACACATTATTAAACTTTGCTAATTTAATAGGATTTTGGTTAATATCAGGTGAGAATTTGATATATAAATCAATTTTATGAATTTTTTGCAAAATGCATCTGAAAATCGTGGGCTATAGCCCAGTAAAATTTTTCGGCAAAAAAACTGACATTCGTTTTTGATCGATTTATTGGTCTCAAATTAACACATTTAACCTCTTAACTAATTTAATAGCGTTTTGGTTAATATCAGGTGAGAACTTGATGTATAAATCAAATTTATGAATTTTTTGCAAAATGCATCTGAAAATCGTGGGCTATAGCCCAGTAAAATTTTTCGGCAAAAAAACTGACAATCGTTTTTGATCGATTTATTGGTCTCAAATTAACACATTTAACCTCTTATCTAGTTTAATAGCATTTTGGTTAATATCAGGTGAGAATTTCATGCATTATCAATTTTATGAATTTTTTGCGAAATGCATCTGAAAATCGTGGGCTATAGCCCAGTCGAATCTTTCGGCACAAAAACTGATTTTCGTTTTTCATCGATTTATTGGTCTCAAATTAACACATTATTAAACTTTGCTAGTTTAATAGCATTTTGGTTAATATGAGATGAGAATTTGATGTATAAATCAATTTTATGAATTTTTTGCAAAATGCATTTGAAAATCGTGGGCTATAGCCCCGTCGAATTTTTCGGCAAAAAAACTGATTTTCTTTTTTCATCGATTTATTGGTCTTATATTAACACATTATTAAACTTTGCTAGTTTAATAGCGTTTTGGTTAATATCAGGTGAGAATTTGATGTATAATTCAATTTCATGAATTTTTCGCAAAATGCATCTGAAAATCGTGGGCTATAGCCCATGCGAATTTTTCGGCAAAAAAACTGATTTTCTTTTTTCATCGATTTTTTGGTCTCAAATTAACACAATTAACGTCTTAGCTAGTTCAATAGCGTTTTGGTTAATATCAGGTGAGAATTTTTTGCAAAATGCATCTGAAAATCGTGGGCTATAACCCAGTCAAATTCTTCGGCAAAAAAACTGATTTTCTCTTTTCATCGATTTATTGGTCTTAAATTAACACATTATTAAACTTTGCTAATTTAATAGGATTTTGGTTAATATCAGGTGAGAATTTGATATATAAATCAATTTTATGAATTTTTTGCAAAATGCATCTGAAAATCATGGGCTATAGCCCAGTCGAATTTTTCGGCCAAAAAACTGATTTTTTTTTTCATCGATTTTTTGGTCTCAAATTAACACATTTAACCTCTTAGCTAGTTTAATAGCGTTTTGGTAAATATCAGGTGAGAATTTGATGTAAAAATCAATTTTATGAATTTTTTTGCAAAATGCATCTGAAAATCGTGGGCTATAGCCCAGTAGAATTTTTCGTCAAAAAAACTGATTCTCTTATTTCATCGATTTATTGGTCTCAAATTAACACGTTATTAAACTTTGCTAGTTTAATAGCGTTTTGGTTAATTTCAGGTGAGAATTTGATGTATAAATCAATTTTATGAATTTTTTGCAAAATGCATCTGAAAATCGTGGGCTATAGCCCAGTAAAATTTTTCGGCAAAAAAACTGACATTCGTTTTTGATCGATTTATTGGTCTCAAATTAACACATTTAACCTCTTAACTAATTTAATAGCGTTTTGGTTAATATCAGGTGAGAACTTGATGTATAAATCAAATTTATGAATTTTTTGCAAAATGCATCTGAAAATCGTGGGCTATAGCCCAGTAAAATTTTTCGGCAAAAAAACTGACAATCGTTTTTGATCGATTTATTGGTCTCAAATTAACACATTTAACCTCTTAACTAATTTAATAGCGTTTTGGTTAATATCAGGTGAGAACTTGATGTATAAATCAAATTTATGAATTTTTTGCAAAATGCATCTGAAAATCGTGGGCTATAGCCCAGTAAAATTTTTCGGCAAAAAAACTGACAATCGTTTTTGATCGATTTATTGGTCTCAAATTAACACATTTAACCTCTTAGCTAGTTTAATAGCATTTTGGTTAATATCAGGTGAGAATTTCATGCATTATCAATTTTATGAATTTTTTGCGAAATGCATCTGAAAATCGTGGGCTATAGCCCAGTCGAATCTTTCGGCACAAAAACTGATTTTCGTTTTTCATCGATTTATTGGTCTCAAATTAACACATTATTAAACTTTGCTAGTTTAATAGCATTTTGGTTAATATGAGATGAGAATTTGATGTATAAATCAATTTTATGAATTTTTTGCAAAATGCATTTGAAAATCGTGGGCTATAGCCCCGTCGAATTTTTCGGCAAAAAAACTGATTTTCTTTTTTCATCGATTTATTGGTCTTATATTAACACATTATTAAACTTTGCTAGTTTAATAGCGTTTTGGTTAATATCAGGTGAGAATTTGATGTATAATTCAATTTCATGAATTTTTCGCAAAATGCATCTGAAAATCGTGGGCTATAGCCCATGCGAATTTTTCGGCAAAAAAACTGATTTTCTTTTTTCATCGATTTTTTGGTCTCAAATTAACACAATTAACGTCTTAGCTAGTTCAATAGCGTTTTGGTTAATATCAGGTGAGAATTTTTTGCAAAATGCATCTGAAAATCGTGGGCTATAACCCAGTCAAATTCTTCGGCAAAAAAACTGATTTTGTTTTTTTATCGATTTATTGGTCTTATATTAACACATTATTAAACTTTGCTTGTTAAATAGCTTTTTAGTTAATATCAGGTAAGAATTTGATGTATAAATCAATTTTATGAATTTTTTGCAAAATGCATCTGAAAATCGTGGGCTATAGCCCAGTAAAATTTTTCGGCAAAAAAACTGATTTTCTTTTTTCATCGATTTTTTGGTCTCAAATTAACACATTTAACCTCTCAGCTAGCTTAATAGCGTTTTGGTTAATATCAGGTGAGAATTTGATGTATAAATCAATTTTATGAGTTTTTTGCAAAATGCATCTGAAAATCGTGGGCTATAGCCCAGTCGAATTTTTCGCCATAAAAACTGATTTTCTTTTTTCATCGATTTTTTGGTCTCAAATTAACACATTAAACCTCTTAGCTAGTTTAATAGCGTTTTGGTAAATATCAGGTGAGAATTTGATGTATAAATCAATTTTATGAATTATTTGCAAAATGCATCTGAAAATCGTGGGCTATAGCCCAGTCGAATTTTTCGGCCAAAAAACTGATTTTTTTTTCATCGATTTTTTGGTCTCAAATTAACACATTTAACCTCTCAGCTAGCTTAATATCGTTTTGGTTAATATCAGGTGAGAATTTGATGTATAAATCAATTTTATGAATTATTTGCAAAATGCATCTGAAAATCGTGGGCTATAGCCCAGTCGAATTTTTCGGCCAAAAAACTGATTTTTTTTTCATCGATTTTTTGGTCTCAAATTAACACATTTAACCTCTTAGCTAGTTTAATAGCGTTTTGGTAAATATCAGGTGAGAATTTGATGTAAAAATCAATTTTATGAATTTTTTTGCAAAATGCATCTGAAAATCGTAGCCCAGTAGAATTTTTCGTCAAAAAAACTGATTCTCTTATTTCATCGATTTATTGGTCTCAAATTAACACGTTATTAAACTTTGCTAGTTTAATAGCGTTTTGGTTAATATCAGGTGAGAACTTGATGTATAAATCAAATTTATGAATTTTTTGCAAAATGCATCTGAAAATCGTGGGCTATAGCCCAGTCGAATTTTTCCGCAAAAAAACTGATTTTCTTTTTTCATCGATTTTTTGGTCTCAAATTAACACATTATTAAACTTTGCTCGTTTAATAGCGTTTTGGTTAATTTCAGGTGAGAATTTGATGTATAAATCAATTTTATGAATTTTTTGCAAAATGCATCTGAAAATCGTGGGCTATAGCCTAGACGAATATTTCGGCAAAAAAACTGATTTTCTTTTTTCATCGATTTATTGGTCTTAAATTAACACATTATTAAACTTTGCTAATTTAATAGGATTTTGGTTAATATCAGGTGAGAATTTGATATATAAATCAATTTTATGAATTTTTTGCAAAATGCATCTGAAAATCATGGGCTATAGCCCAGTCGAATTTTTCGGCCAAAAAAATGATTTTTTTTTTCATCGATTTTTTGGTCTCAAATTAACACATTTAACCTCTTAGCTAGTTTAGTTGCGTTTTGGATAATATCAGGTGAGAATTTGATATATAAATCAATTTTATGAATTTTTTGCAAAATGCATCTGAAAATCGTGGGCTATAGCCCAGTCGAATTTTTCGGCAAAAAAACTGATTTTCTTTTTTCATCGATTTTTTGGTCTCAAATTAACACATTTAACCTCTTAGCTAGTTTAATAGCGTTTTGGTAAATATCAGGTGAGAATTTGATGTAAAAATCAATTTTATGAATTTTTTTGCAAAATGCATCTGAAAATCGTGGGCTATAGCCCAGTCAAATTTTTCGGCAAAAAAACTGATTTTCTTTTTCCATCGATTTATTGGTCTTAAATTAACATATTATTAAACTTTGCTAGTTTAATAGCGTTTTGGTAAATATCAGGTGAGAATTTGATGTAAAAATCAATTTTATGAATTTTTTTGCAAAATGCATCTGAAAATCGTGGGCTATAGCCCAGTCGAATTTTTCGGCAAATAAACTGATTTTCTTTTTTCATCGATTTTTTGGTCTCAAATTAACACATTTAACCTCTTAGCTAGTTTAGTTGCGTTTTGGATAATATCAGGTGAGAATTTGATATATAAATCAATTTTATGAATTTTTTGCAAAATGCATCTGAAAATCGTGGGCTATAGCCCAGTCGAATTTTTCGGCAAAAAAACTGATTTTCTTTTTTCATCGATTTTTTGGTCTCAAATTAACACATTTAACCTCTTAGCTAGTTTAATAGCGTTTTGGTAAATATCAGATGAGAATTTGATGTAAAAATCAATTTTATGAATTTTTTTGCAAAATGCATCTGAAAATCGTGGGCTATAGCCCAGTCAAATTTTTCGGCAAAAAAACTGATTTTCTTTTTCCATCGATTTATTGGTCTTAAATTAACATATTATTAAACTTTGCTAGTTTAATAGCGTTTTGGTAAATATCAGGTGATAATTTGATGTAAAAATCAATTTTATGAATTTTTTTGCAAAATGCATCTGAAAATCATGGGCTATAGCCCAGTCGAATTTTTCGGCCAAAAAACTGATTTTTTTTTTCATCGATTTTTTGGTCTCAAATTAACACATTTAACCTCTTAGCTAGTTTAATAGAGTTTTGGTAAATATCAGGTGAGAATTTGGTGTAAAAATCAATTTTATGAATTTTTTTGCAAAATGCATCTGAAAATCGTGGGCTATAGCCCAGTAGAATTTTTCGTCAAAAAAACTGATTCTCTTATTTCATCGATTTATTGGTCTCAAATTAACACGTTATTAAACTTTGCTAGTTTAATAGCGTTTTGGTTAATATCAGGTGAGAACTTGATGTATAAATCAAATTTATGAATTTTTTGCAAAATGCATCTGAAAATCGTGGGCTATAGCCCAGTCGAATTTTTCGGCAAAAAAACTGATTTTTTTTTCCATCGATTTATTGGTCTTAAATTAACATATTATTAAACTTTGCTAGTTTAATAGCGTTTTGGTAAATATCAGGTGAGAATTTGATGTAAAAATCAATTTTATGAATTTTTTTGCAAAATGCATCTGAAAATCGTGGGCTATAGCCCAGTCAAATTTTTCGGCAAAAAAACTGATTTTCTTTTTCCATCGATTTATTGGTCTTAAATTAACATATTATTAAACTTTGCTAGTTTAATAGCGTTTTGGTAAATATCAGGTGAGAATTTGATGTAAAAATCAATTTTATGAATTTTTTTGCAAAATGCATCTGAAAATCGTGGGCTATAGCCCAGTCGAATTTTTCGGCAAAAAAACTGATTTTCTTTATTCATCGATTTTTTGGTCTCAAATTAACACATTTAACCTCTTAGCTAGTTAAGTAGCGTTTTGGTTAATATCAGGTGAGAATTTGATGTATAAATCAATTTAATGAAGTTTTTGCAAAATGCATCTGAAAATCGTGGGCTATAGCCCAGTCGAATTTTTCGGCAAAAAAACTGATTTTCTTTTTTCATCGATTTATTGGTCTTAAATTAACACATTATTAAACTTTGCTAATTTAATAGGATTTTGGTTAATATCAGGTGAGAATTTGATATATAAATCAATTTTATGATTTTTTGCAAAATGCATGTGAAAATCATGGGCTATAGCCCAGTCGAATTTTTCGGCCAAAAAACTGATTTTTTTTTTCATCGATTTTTTGGTCTCAAATTAACACATTTAACCTCTTAGCTAGTTTAATAGAGTTTTGGTAAATATCAGGTGAGAATTTGGTGTAAAAATCAATTTTATGAATTTTTTTGCAAAATGCATCTGAAAATCGTGGGCTATAGCCCAGTAGAATTTTTCGTCAAAAAAACTGATTCTCTTATTTCATCGATTTATTGGTCTCAAATTAACACGTTATTAAACTTTGCTAGTTTAATAGCGTTTTGGTTAATATCAGGTGAGAACTTGATGTATAAATCAAATTTATGAATTTTTTGCAAAATGCATTTGAAAATCGTGGGCTATAGCCCAGTCGAATTTTTCGGCAAAAAAACTGATTTTCTTTTTTCATCGATTTTTTGGTCTCAAATTAACACATTTAACCTCTTAGCTAGTTAAGTAGCGTTTTGGTTAATATCAGGTGAGAATTTGATGTATAAATCAATTTAATGAAGTTTTTGCAAAATGCATCTGAAAATCGTGGGCCTATAGCCCAGTCGAATTTTTCGGCAAAAAAACTGATTTTCTTTTTCCATCGATTTATTGGTCTTAAATTAACATATTATTAAACTTTGCTAGTTTAATAGCGTTTTGGTTAATATCAGGTGAGAATTTGATGTATAAATCATTTTTATGAATTTTTTGCAAAATGCATCTGAAAATCGTGGGCTATAGCCCAGTCAAATTTTTCGGCAAAAAAACTGATTTTCTTTTTCCATCGATTTATTGGTCTTAAATTAACATATTATTAAACTTTGCTTGTTTAATAGCGTTTTGGTTAATATCAGGTGAGAATTTGATGTATAAATCATTTTTATGAATTTTTTGCAAAATGCATTTGAAAATCGTGGGCTATAGCCCAGTCGAATTTTTCGGCAAAAAAACTGATTTTCTTTTTTCATCGATTTTTTGGTCTCAAATTAACACATTTAACCTCTTAGCTAGTTTAGTTGCGTTTTGGATAATATCAGGTGAGAATTTGATGTATAAATCAATTTAATGAAGTTTTTGCAAAATGCATCTGAAAATCGTGGGCTATAGCCCAGTCGAATTTTTCGGCAAAAAACTGATTTTCTTTTTTCATCGATTTTTTGGTCTCAAATTAACACATTTAACCTCTTAGCTAGTTTAGTTGCGTTTTGGATAATATCAGGTGAGAATTTGATGTACAAATCAATTTAATGAAGTTTTTGCAAAATGCATCTGAAAATCGTGGGCTATAGCCCAGTCGAATTTTTCGGCAAAAAAACTGATTTTCTTTTTTCATCGATTTTTTGGTCTCAAATTAACACATTTAACCTCTTAGCTAGTTTAGTTGCGTTTTGGATAATATCAGGTGAGAATTTGATATATAAATCAATTTTATGAATTTTTTGCAAAATGCATCTGAAAATCGTGGGCTATAGCCCAGTCAAATTTTTCGGCAAAAAAACTGATTTTCGTTTTCCATCGATTTATTGGTCTTAAATTAACATATTATTAAACTTTGCTAGTTTAATAGCGTTTTGGTAAATATCAGGTGAGAATTTGATGTATAAATCATTTTTATGAATTTTTTGCAAAATGCATTTGAAAATCGTGGGCTATAGCCCAGTCGAATTTTTCGGCAAAAAAACTGATTTTTTTTTCCATCGATTTATTGGTCTTAAATTAACATATTATTAAACTTTGCTAGTTTAATAGCGTTTTGGTTAATATCAGGTGAGAATTTGATGTATAAATCATTTTTATGAATTTTTTGCAAAATGCATTTGAAAATCGTGGGCTATAGCCCAGTCGAATTTTTCGGCAAAAATACTGATTTTCTTTTTTCATCGATTTTTTTGGTCTCAAATTAACACATTTAACCTCTTAGCTAGTTAAGTAGCGTTTTGGTTAATATCAGGTGAGAATTTGATGTATAAATCAATTTAATGAAGTTTTTGCAAAATGCATCTGAAAATCGTGGGCCTATAGCCCAGTCGAATTTTTCGGCAAAAAAACTGATTTTCTTTTTCCATCGATTTATTGGTCTTAAATTAACATATTATTAAACTTTGCTAGTTTTATAGCGTTTTGGTTAATATCAGGTGAGAATTTGATGTATAAATCATTTTTATGAATTTTTTGCAAAATGCATCTGAAAATCGTGGGCTATAGCCCAGTCAAATTTTTCGGCAAAAAAACTGATTTTCTTTTTCCATCGATTTATTGGTCTTAAATTAACATATTATTAAACTTTGCTTGTTTAATAGCGTTTTGGTTAATATCAGGTGAGAATTTGATGTATAAATCATTTTTATGAATTTTTTGCAAAATGCATTTGAAAATCGTGGGCTATAGCCCAGTCGAATTTTTCGGTAAAAAAACTGATTTTCTTTATTCATCGATTTTTTGGTCTCAAATTAACACATTTAACCTCTTAGCTAGTTAAGTAGCGTTTTGGTTAATATCAGGTGAGAATTTGATGTATAAATCAATTTAATGAAGTTTTTGCAAAATGCATCTGAAAATCGTGGGCTATAGCCCAGTCGAATTTTTCGGCAAAAAAACTGATTTTCTTTTTTCATCGATTTTTTGGTCTCAAATTAACACATTTAACCTCTTAGCTAGTTTAGTTGCGTTTTGGATAATATCAGGTGAGAATTTGATATATAAATCAATTTTATGAATTTTTTGCAAAATGCATCTGAAAATCGTGGGCTATAGCCCAGTCGAATTTTTCGGCAAAAAAACTGATTTTTTTTTTCCATCGATTTATTGGTCTTAAATTAACATATTATTTAACTTTGCTAGTTTAATCGCGTTTTGGTTAATATCAGGTGAGAATTTGATGTGCAAATCAATTTAATGAAGTTTTTGCAAAATGCATCTGAAAATCGTGGGCTATAGCCCAGTCGAATTTTTCGGTAAAAAAACTGATTTTCTTTTTTCATCGATTTTTTGGTCTCAAATTAACACATTTAACCTCTTAGCTAGTTTAGTTGCGTTTTGGATAATATCAGGTGAGAATCTGATGTACAAATCAATTTAATGAAGTTTTTGCAAAATGCATCTGAAAATCGTGGGCTATAGCCCAGTCGAATTTTTCGGCAAAAAAACTGATTTTTTTTTTCCATCGATTTATTGGTCTCAAATTAACACATTATTAAACTTTGCTCGTTTAATAGCGTTTTGGTTTATTTCAGGTGAGAATTTGATGTATAAATCAATTTTATGAATTTTTTGCAAAATGCATCTGAAAATCGTGGGCTATAGCCCAGTCGAATTTTTCGGCAAAAAAACTGATTTTTTTTTTCCATCGATTTATTGGTCTTAAATTAACATATTATTAAACTTTGCTAGTTTAATAGCGTTTTGGTTAATATCAGGTGAGAATTTGATGTATAAATCAATTTTATGAATTTTTTGCAAAATGCATCTGAAAATCGTGGGCTATAGCCCAGTCAAATTTTTCGGCAAAAAAACTGATTTTCTTTTTCCATCGATTTATTGGTCTCAAATTAACACATTATTAAACTTTGCTCGTTTAATAGCGTTTTGGTTAATATCAGGTGAGAATTTGATATATAAATCAATTTTATGAATTTTTTGCAAAATGCATCTGAAAATCGTGGGCTATAGCCCAGTCGAATTTTTCGGCAAAAAAACTGATTTTTTTTTCCATCGATTTATTGGTCTTAAATTAACATATTATTAAACTTTGCTAGTTTAATAGCGTTTTGGTTAATATCAGGTGAGAATTTGATGTATAAATCATTTTTATTAATTTTTTGCAAAATGCATTTGAAAATCGTGGGCTATAGCCCAGTCGAATTTTTCGGTAAAAAAACTGATTTTCTTTATTCATCGATTTTTTGGTCTCAAATTAACACATTTAACCTCTTAGCTAGTTTAGTTGCGTTTTGGATAATATCAGGTGAGAATTTGATGTACAAATCAATTTAATGAAGTTTTTGCAAAATGCATCTGAAAATCGTGGGCTATAGCCCAGTCGAATTTTTCGGCAAAAAAACTGATTTTCTTTTTCCATCGATTTATTGGTCTCAAATTAACATATTATTAAACTTTGCTAGTTTAATAGCGTTTTGGTAAATATCAGGTGAGAATTTGATGTATAAATCATTTTTATGAATTTTTTGCAAAATGCATTTGAAAATCGTGGGCTATAGTCCAGTCGAATTTTTCGGCAAAAAAACTGATTTTCTTTTTTCATCGATTTTTTGGTCTCAAATTAACACATTTAACCTCTTAGCTAGTTAAGTAGCGTTTTGGTTAATATCAGGTGAGAATTTGATGTATAAATCAATTTAATGAAGTTTTTGCAAAATGCATCTGAAAATCGTGGGCCTATAGCCCAGTCGAATTTTTCGGCAAAAAAACTGATTTTCTTTTTCCATCGATTTATTGGTCTTAAATTAACATATTATTAAACTTTGCTAGTTTAGTAGCGTTTTGGTTAATATCAGGTGAGAATTTGATGTATAAATCATTTTTATTAATTTTTTGCAAAATGCATCTGAAAATCGTGGGCTATAGCCCAGTCAAATTTTTCGGCAAAAAAACTGATTTTCTTTTTCCATCGATTTATTGGTCTTAAATTAACATATTATTAAACTTTGCTAGTTTAATAGCGTTTTGGTTAATATCAGGTGAGAATTTGATGTATAAATCATTTTTATGAATTTTTTGCAAAATGCATTTGAAAATCGTGGGCTATAGCCCAGTCGAATTTTTCGGTAAAAAAACTGATTTTCTTTATTCATCGATTTTTTGGTCTCAAATTAACACATTTAACCTCTTAGCTAGTTAAGTAGCGTTTTGGTTAATATCAGGTGAGAATTTGATGTATAAATCAATTTAATGAAGTTTTTGCAAAATGCATCTGAAAATCGTGGGCTATAGCCCAGTCGAATTTTTCGGCAAAAAAACTGATTTTTTTTTTCCATCGATTTATTGGTCTTAAATTAACATATTATTTAACTTTGCTAGTTTAATAGCGTTTTGGTTAATGTCAGGTGAGAATTTGATGTACAAATCAATTTAATGAAGTTTTTGCAAAATGCATCTGAAAATCGTGGGCTATAGCCCAGTCGAATTTTTCGGTAAAAAAACTGATTTTCTTTTTTCATCGATTTTTTGGTCTCAAATTAACACATTTAACCTCTTAGCTAGTTAAGTAGCGTTTTGGTTAATATCAGGTGAGAATTTGATGTATAAATCAATTTAATGAAGTTTTTGCAAAATGCATCTGAAAATCGTGGGCTATAGCCCAGTCGAATTTTTCGGCAAAAAAACTGATTTTCTATTTTCATCGATTTTTTGGTCTCAAATAAACACATTTAACCTCTTAGCTAGTTTAGTAGCATTTTGGTTAATATCAGGTGAGAATTTGATATATAAATCAATTTTATGAATTTTTTGCAAAATGCATCTGAAAATCGTGGGCTATAGCCCAGTCGAATTTTTCGGCAAAAAAACTGATTTTTTTTTTCCATCGATTTTTTGGTCTCAAATTAACACATTTAACCTCTTAGCTAGTGAAGTAGCGTTTTGGTTAATATCAGGTGAGAATTTGATGTATAAATCAATTTAATGAAGTTTTTGCAAAATGCATCTGAAAATCGTGGGCCTATAGCCCAGTCGAATTTTTCGGCAAAAAAACTGATTTTCTTTTTCCATCGATTTATTGGTCTTAAATTAACATATTATTAAACTTTGCTAGTTTAATAGCGTTTTGGTTAATATCAGGTGAGAATTTGATGTATAAATCATTTTTATTAATTTTTTGCAAAATGCATTTGAAAATCGTGGGCTATAGCCCAGTCGAATTTTTCGGCAAAAAAACTGATTTTCTTTTTTCATCGATTTTTTGGTCTTAAATTAACATATTATTAAACTTTGCTAGTTTAATAGCGTTTTGGTAAATATCAGGTGAGAATTTGATATATAAATCAATTTTATGAATTTTTTGCAAAATGCATCTGAAAATCGTGGGCTATAGCCCAGTCAAATTTTTCGGCAAAAAAATTGATTTTCTTTTTCCATCGATTTATTGGTCTCAAATTAACACATTATTAAACTTTGCTCGTTTAATAGCGTTTTGGTTAATATCAGGTGAGAATTTGATATATAAATCAATTTTATGAATTTTTTGCAAAATGCATCTGAAAATCGTGGGCTATAGCCCAGTCGAATTTTTCGGCAAAAAAACTGATTTTTTTTTTCCATCGATTTATTGGTCTTAAATTATCATATTATTAAACTTTGCTAGTTTAATAGCGTTTTGGTTAATATCAGGTGAGAATTTGATGTATAAATCATTTTTATGAATTTTTTGCAAAATGCATCTGAAAATCGTGGGCTATAGCCCAGTCGAATTTTTCGGCAAAAAAACTGATTTTTTTTTTCCATCGATTTATTGGTCTTAAATTAACATATTATTAAACTTTACTAGTTTAATAGCGTTTTGGTTAATATCAGGTGAGAATTTGATGTATAAATCATTTTTATGAATTTTTTGCAAAATGCATCTGAAAATCGTGGGCTATAGCCCAGTCGAATTTTTCGGCAAAAAAACTGATTTTTTTTTTCCATCGATTTATTGGTCTTAAATTAACATATTATTAAACTTTGCTAGTTTAATAGCGTTTTGGTTAATATCAGGTGAGAATTTGATGTATAAATCATTTTTATGAATTTTTTGCAAAATGCATTTGAAAATCGTGGGCTATAGCCCAGTCGAATTTTTCGGCAAAAAAACTGATTTTCTTTTTTCATCGATTTTTTGGTCTCAAATTAACACATTTAACCTCTTAGCTAGTTAAGTAGCGTTTTGGTTAATATCAGGTGAGAATTTGATGTATAAATCAATTTAATGAAGTTTTTGCAAAATGCATCTGAAAATCGTGGGCTATAGCCCAGTCGAATTTTTCGGCAAAAAAACTGATTTTTTTTTTCCATCGATTTATTGGTCTTAAATTAACATATTATTTAACTTTGCTAGTTTAATAGCGTTTTGGTTAATATCAGGTGAGAATTTGATGTACAAATCAATTTAATGAAGTTTTTGCAAAATGCATCTGAAAATCGTGGGCTATAGCCCAGTCGAATTTTTCGGTAAGAAAACTGATTTTCTTTTTTCATCGATTTTTTGGTCTCAAATTAACACATTTAACCTCTTAGCTAGTTTAGTTGCGTTTTGGATAATATCAGGTGAGAATTTGATGTACAAATCAATTTAATGAAGTTTTTGCAAAATGCATCTGAAAATCGTGGGCTATAGCCCAGTCGAATTTTTCGGCAAAAAAACTTTTTTTTTTTTTCCATCGATTTATTGGTCTTAAATTAACATATTATTTAACTTTGCTAGTTTAATAGCGTTTTGGTAAATATCAGGTGAGAATTTGATGTATAAATCATTTTTATGAATTTTTTGCAAAATGCATTTGAAAATCGTGGGCTATAGTCCAGTCGAATTTTTCGGCAAAAAAACTGATTTTCTTTTTTCATCGATTTTTTGGTCTCAAATTAACACATTTAACCTCTTAGCTAGTTAAGTAGCGTTTTGGTTAATATCAGGTGAGAATTTGATGTATAAATCAATTTAATGAAGTTTTTGCAAAATGCATCTGAAAATCGTGGGCCTATAGCCCAGTCGAATTTTTCGGCAAAAAAACTGATTTTCTTTTTCCATCGATTTATTGGTCTTAAATTAACATATTATTAAACTTTGCTAGTTTAGTAGCGTTTTGGTTAATATCAGGTGAGAATTTGATGTATAAATCATTTTTATTAATTTTTTGCAAAATGCATCTGAAAATCGTGGGCTATAGCCCAGTCAAATTTTTCGGCAAAAAAACTGATTTTCTTTTTCCATCGATTTATTGGTCTTAAATTAACATATTATTAAACTTTGCTAGTTTAATAGCGTTTTGGTTAATATCAGGTGAGAGTTTGATGTATAAATCATTTTTATGAATTTTTTGCAAAATGCATTTGAAAATCGTGGGCTATAGCCCAGTCGAATTTTTCGGTAAAAAAACTGATTTTCTTTATTCATCGATTTTTTGGTCTCAAATTAACACATTTAACCTCTTAGCTAGTTAAGTAGCGTTTTGGTTAATATCAGGTGAGAATTTGATGTATAAATCAATTTAATGAAGTTTTTGCAAAATGCATCTGAAAATCGTGGGCTATAGCCCAGTCGAATTTTTCGGCAAAAAAACTGATTTTTTTTTTCCATCGATTTATTGGTCTTAAATTAACATATTATTTAACTTTGCTAGTTTAATAGCGTTTTGGTTAATATCAGGTGAGAATTTGATGTACAAATCAATTTAATGAAGTTTTTGCAAAATGCATCTGAAAATCGTGGGCTATAGCCCAGTCGAATTTTTCGGTAAGAAAACTGATTTTCTTTTTTCATCGATTTTTTGGTCTCAAATTAACACATTTAACCTCTTAGCTAGTTTAGTTGCGTTTTGGATAATATCAGGTGAGAATTTGATGTACAAATCAATTTAATGAAGTTTTTGCAAAATGCATCTGAAAATCGTGGGCTATAGCCCAGTCGAATTTTTCGGCAAAAAAACTTTTTTTTTTTTTCCATCGATTTATTGGTCTTAAATTAACATATTATTTAACTTTGCTAGTTTAATAGCGTTTTGGTAAATATCAGGTGAGAATTTGATGTATAAATCATTTTTATGAATTTTTTGCAAAATGCATTTGAAAATCGTGGGCTATAGTCCAGTCGAATTTTTCGGCAAAAAAACTGATTTTCTTTTTTCATCGATTTTTTGGTCTCAAATTAACACATTTAACCTCTTAGCTAGTTAAGTAGCGTTTTGGTTAATATCAGGTGAGAATTTGATGTATAAATCAATTTAATGAAGTTTTTGCAAAATGCATCTGAAAATCGTGGGCCTATAGCCCAGTCGAATTTTTCGGCAAAAAAACTGATTTTCTTTTTCCATCGATTTATTGGTCTTAAATTAACATATTATTAAACTTTGCTAGTTTAGTAGCGTTTTGGTTAATATCAGGTGAGAATTTGATGTATAAATCATTTTTATTAATTTTTTGCAAAATGCATCTGAAAATCGTGGGCTATAGCCCAGTCAAATTTTTCGGCAAAAAAACTGATTTTCTTTTTCCATCGATTTATTGGTCTTAAATTAACATATTATTAAACTTTGCTAGTTTAATAGCGTTTTGGTTAATATCAGGTGAGAGTTTGATGTATAAATCATTTTTATGAATTTTTTGCAAAATGCATTTGAAAATCGTGGGCTATAGCCCAGTCGAATTTTTCGGTAAAAAAACTGATTTTCTTTATTCATCGATTTTTTGGTCTCAAATTAACACATTTAACCTCTTAGCTAGTTAAGTAGCGTTTTGGTTAATATCAGGTGAGAATTTGATGTATAAATCAATTTAATGAAGTTTTTGCAAAATGCATCTGAAAATCGTGGGCTATAGCCCAGTCGAATTTTTCGGCAAAAAAACTGATTTTCTTTTTTCATCGATTTTTTGGTCTCAAATTAACACATTTAACCTCTTAGCTAGTTTAGTTGCGTTTTGGATAATATCAGGTGAGAATTTGATATATAAATCAATTTAATGAAGTTTTTGCAAAATGCATCTGAAAATCGTGGGCTATAGCCCAGTCGAATTTTTCGGCAAAAAAACTGATTTTCTTTTTCCATCGATTTATTGGTCTTAAATTAACATATTATTTAACTTTGCTAGTTTAATAGCGTTTTGGTTAATATCAGGTGAGAATTTGATGTACAAATCAATTTAATGAAGTTTTTGCAAAATGCATCTGAAAATCGTGGACTATAGCCCAGTCGAATTTTTCGGCAAAAAAACTGATTTTCTTTTTTCATCGATTTTTAGGTCTCAAATTAACACATTTAACCTCTTAGCTAGTTTAGTTGCGTTTTGGATAATATCAGGTGAGAATTTGATATATAAATCAATTTTATGAATTTTTTGCAAAATGCATCTGAAAATCGTGGGCTATAGCCCAGTCGAATTTTTCGGCAAAAAAACTGATATTTTTTTTCCATCGATTTATTGGTCTTAAATTAACATATTATTAAACTTTGCTAGTTTAATAGCGTTTTGGTTAATATCAGGTGAGAATTTGATGTATAAATCATTTTTATGAATTTTTTGCAAAATGCATTTGAAAATCGTGGGCTATAGCCCAGTCGAATTTTTCGGCAAAAAAACTGATTTTCTTTTTTCATCGATTTTTTGGTCTCAAATTAACACATTTAACCTCTTAGCTAGTTAAGTAGCGTTTTGGTTAATATCAGGTGAGAATTTGATGTATAAATCAATTTAATGAAGTTTTTGCAAAATGCATCTGAAAATCGTGGGCCTATAGCCCAGTTGAATTTTTCGGCAAAAAAAAACTGATTTTCTTTTTTCCATCGATTTATTGGTCTTAAATTAACATATTATTTAACTTTGCTAGTTTAATAGCGTTTTGGTTAATATCAGGTGAGAATTTGATGTATAAATCATTTTTATGAATTTTTTGCAAAATGCATTTGAAAATCGTGGGCTATAGCCCAGTCGAATTTTTCGGCAAAAAAACTGATTTTCTATTTTCATCGATTTTTTGGTCTCAAATAAACACATTTAACCTCTTAGCTAGTTTAGTAGCATTTTGGTTAATATCAGGTGAGAATTTGATATATAAATCAATTTTATGAATTTTTTGCAAAATGCATCTGAAAATCGTGGGCTATAGCCCAGTCAAATTTTTCGGCAAAAAAACTGATTTTCTTTTTCCATCGATTTATTGGTCTTAAATTAACATATTATTAAACTTTGCTAGTTGAATAGCGTTTTGGTTAATATCAGGTGAGAATTTGATATATAAATAAATTTTATGAATTTTTTGCAAAATGCATCTGAAAATCGTGGGCTATAGCCCAGTCAAATTTTTCGGCAAAAAAACTGATTTTCTTTTTCCATCGATTTATTGGTCTCAAATTAACACATTATTAAACTTTGCTCGTTTAATAGCGTTTTGGTTAATATCAGGTGAGAATTTGATATATAAATCAATTTTATGAATTTTTTGCAAAATGCATCTGAAAATCGTGGGCTATAGCCCAGTCAAATTTTTCGGCAAAAAAACTGATTTTCTTTTTCCATCGATTTATTGGTCTTAAATTAACATATTATTAAACTTTGCTAGTTGAATAGCGTTTTGGTTAATATCAGGTGAGAATTTGATATATAAATCAATTTTATGAATTTTTTGCAAAATGCATCTGAAAATCGTGGGCTATAGCCCAGTCGAATTTTTCGGCAAAAAAACTGATTTTTTTTTTCCATCGATTTATTGGTCTTAAATTAACATATTATTATACTTTGCTAGTTTAATAGCGTTTTGGTTAATATCAGGTGAGAATTTGATGTATAAATCAATTTAATGAAGTTTTTGCAAAATGCACCTGAAAATCGTGGGCTATAGCCCAGTCGAATTTTTCGGCAAAAAAACTGATTTTCTTTTTCCATCGATTTATTGGTCTTAAATTAACATATTATTAAACTTTGCTAGTTCAATAGCGTTTTGGTTAATATCAGGTGAGAATTTGACGTATAAATCAATTTTATGAAGTTTTTGCAAAATGCATCTGAAAATCGTGGGCTATAGACCAGTCGAAATTTTCGGCAAAAAAACTGATTTTCTTTTTTCATCGATTTTTTGGTCTCAAATTAACACATTTAACCTCTTAGCTAGTTTAATAGCGTTTTGGTTAATATCAGGTGAGAATTTGATGTACAAATCAGTTTTATGAATTTTTTGCAAAATGCATCTGAAAATCGTGGGCTATAGCCCAGTCGAATTTTTCGGCAAAAAAAACTGATTTTCTTTTTCCATCGATTTATTGGTCTTAAATTAACATATTATTAAACTTTGCTAGTTCAATAGCGTTTTGGTTAATATCAGGTGAGAATTTGACGTATAAATCAATTTTATGAAGTTTTTGCAAAATGCATCTGAAAATCGTGGGCTATAGACCAGTCGAATTTTTCGGCAAAAAAAACTGATTTTCTTTTTTCATCGATTTATTGGTCTTAAATTAACATATTATTAAACTTTGCTAGTTGAATAGCGTTTTGGTTAATATCAGGTGAGAATTTGATATATAAATCAATTTTATGAATTTTTTGCAAAATGCATCTGAAAATCGTGGGCTATAGCCCAGTCGAATTTTTCGGCAAAAAAACTGATTTTTTTTTTCCATCGATTTATTGGTCTTAAATTAACATATTATTATACTTTGCTAGTTTAATAGCGTTTTGGTTAATATCAGGTGAGAATTTGATGTATAAATCAATTTAATGAAGTTTTTGCAAAATGCACCTGAAAATCGTGGGCTATAGCCCAGTCGAATTTTTCGGCAAAAAAACTGATTTTCTTTTTCCATCGATTTATTGGTCTTAAATTAACATATTATTAAACTTTGCTAGTTCAATAGCGTTTTGGTTAATATCAGGTGAGAATTTGACGTATAAATCAATTTTATGAAGTTTTTGCAAAATGCATCTGAAAATCGTGGGCTATAGACCAGTCGAAATTTTCGGCAAAAAAACTGATTTTCTTTTTTCATCGATTTTTTGGTCTCAAATTAACACATTTAACCTCTTAGCTAGTTTAATAGCGTTTTGGTTAATATCAGGTGAGAATTTGATGTACAAATCAGTTTTATGAATTTTTTGCAAAATGCATCTGAAAATCGTGGGCTATAGCCCAGTCGAATTTTTCGGCAAAAAAACTGATTTTCTTTTTCCATCGATTTATTGGTCTTAAATTAACATATTATTAAACTTTGCTAGTTCAATAGCGTTTTGGTTAATATCAGGTGAGAATTTGACGTATAAATCAATTTTATGAAGTTTTTGCAAAATGCATCTGAAAATCGTGGGCTATAGACCAGTCGAATTTTTCGGCAAAAAAAACTGATTTTCTTTTTTCATCGATTTATTGGTCTTAAATTAACATATTATTAAACTTTGCTAGTTTTTTAGCGTTTTGGTTAATATCAGGTGAGAATTTGACGTATAAATCAATTTTATGAAGTTTTTGCATGCATCTGAAAATCGTGGGCTATAGCCCAGTCAAATTTTTCGGCAAAAAAACTGATTTTCTTTTTCCATCGATTTATTGGTCTTAAATTAACATATTATTAAACTTTGCTGGTTTAATAGCGTTTTGGTTAATATCAGGTGAGAATTTGACGTATAAATCAATTTTATGAAGTTTTTGCAAAATGCATCTGAAAATCGTGGGCTATAGACCAGTCGAAATTTTCGGCAAAAAAACTGATTTTCTTTTTTCATCGATTTTTTGGTCTCAAATTAACACATTTAACCTCTTAGCTAGTTTAATAGCGTTTTGGTTAATATCAGGTGAGAATTTGATGTACAAATCAATTTTATGAATTTTTTGCAAAATGCATCTGAAAATCGTGGGCTATAGCCCAGTCGAATTTTTCGGCAAAAAAACTGATTTTCTTTTTCCATCGATTTATTGGTCTTAAATTAACATATTATTAAACTTTGCTGGTTTAATAGCGTTTTGGTTAATATCAGGTGAGAATTTGACGTATAAATCAATTTTATGAAGTTTTTGCAAAATGCATCTGAAAATCGTGGGCTATAGCCCAGTCGAATTTTTCGGCAAAAAAACTGATTTTCTTTTTCCATCGATTTATTGGTCTTAAGTTAACATATT
Source organism: Orthonevra nobilis (assembly GCA_963555765.1). Classification (NCBI taxonomy): domain Eukaryota; kingdom Metazoa; phylum Arthropoda; class Insecta; order Diptera; family Syrphidae; genus Orthonevra; species Orthonevra nobilis. Next base: position 62,813,229 of record OY743225.1, on the reverse strand, counting down.
ATTAAACTTTGCTAGTTCAATAGCGTTTTGGTTAATATCAGGTGAGAATTTGACGTATAAATCAATTTTATGAAGTTTTTGCAAAATGCATCTGAAAATCGTGGGCTATAGACCAGTCGAATTTTTCGGCAAAAAACTGATTTTCTTTTTCCATCGATTTATTGGTCTTAAATTAACATATTATTAAACTTTGCTAGTTTAATAGCGTTTTGGTTAATATCAGGTGAGAATTTGATGTTTAAATCAATTTTATGAAGTTTTTCCAAATGCATCTGAAAAATCGTGGGCTATAGCCCAGTCGAATTTTTCGGCAAAAAACCTGATTTTCTTTTTTCATCGATTTTTTGGTCTCAAATTAACACATTTAACCTCTTAGTTAGTTTAGTAGCGTTTTGGTTAATATCAGGTGAGAAATTGATATATAAATCAATTTAATGAAGTTTTTGCAAAATGCATCTGAAAATCGTGGGCTATAGCCCAGTCAAATTTTTCGGCAAAAAAACTGATTTTCTTTTTCCATCGATTTATTGGTCTTAAATTAACATATTATAAACTTTGCTAGGTTTAATAGCGTTTTGGTTAATATCAGGTGAGAATTTGACGTATAAATCAATTTTATGAAGTTTTTGCAAAATGCATCTGAAAATCGTGGGCTATAGACCAGTCGAAATTTTCGGCAAAAAAACTGATTTTCTTTTTTCATCGATTTTTTGGTCTCAAATTAACACATTTAACCTCTTAGCTAGTTTAATAGCGTTTTGGTTAATATCAGGTGAGAATTTGATGTACAAATCAATTTTATGAATTTTTTGCAAAATGCATCTGAAAATCGTGGGCTATAGCCCAGTCGAATTTTTCGGCGAAAAAACTGATTTTCTTTTTCCATCGATTTATTGGTCTTAAATTAACATATTATCAAACTTTGCTAGTTTAATAGCATTTTAGTTAATATCAGGTGAGAATTTGACGTATAAATCAATTTTATGAAGTTTTTGCAAATGCATCTGAAAATCGTGGGCTATAGCCCAGTCGAATTTTCGGCAAAAAAACTGATTTTCTTTTTTCATCGATTTATTGGTCTTAAATTAACACATTATTAAACTTTGCTAGTTTAATAGCGTTTGGTTTATATCAGGTGAGAATTTGATATTGGGCTATAAACCAGTCGAATTTTTCGGCGAAAAAACTGATTTTCTTTTCCATCGATTTATTGGTCTTAAATTAACATATTATCAAACTTTGCTAGTTTAATAGCGTTTTAGTTAATATCAGGTGAGAATTTGACGTATAAATCAATTTTATGAAGTTTTTGCAAAATGCATCTGAAAATCGTGGGCTATAGCCCAGTCGAATTTTTCGGCAAAAAAATTGATTTTCTTTTTCCATCGATTTATTGGTCTTAAATTAACATATTATCAAACTTTGCTAGTTTAATAGCGTTTTAGTTAATATCAGGTGAGAATTTGACGTATAAATCAATTTTATGAAGTTTTTGCAAAATGCATCTGAAAATCGTGGGCTATAGCCCAGTCGAATTTTTCGGCAAAAAAACTGATTTTCTTTTTTCATCGATTTATTGGTCTTAAATTAACATATTATTAAACTTTGCTAGTTTTTTAGCGTTTTGGTTAATATCAGGTGAGAATTTGATATTGGGCTATAAACCAGTCGAATTTTTCGGCAAAAACTGATTTTCTTTTTCATCGATTTTTTTGGTCTCTCAAGACAGCTGGGTGGCGGAGTTGGTAGAGCGCCTGCCTTTCAATTGATTCAATTGTAGGTCCCAGGTTCGATTCCTAGAGTAGTGGTCTAGTTTTTCGAATCTGGTCCAGTCACCATTTGCCATTGGGATCAAGTTAATGGCACTATCACTGGATTGGTCGACCAGTGATAGAAGTCTGACTAATGGGTGGCTTTGTTGTTGTGGTTGTTGTATCGGCTTAGTTCCTAATTCGTGTTTTCAAAATAGCTCTGTTTGTGTAGATTGTGTATAGATGACTCTGCTGTGAAGGCATAACACTGACAGCGGGGGTGTCTAAGCTAAAATCTTCCAAACTTCCAACTTTCAAAGTTGTTGAATGTCGAACAAATTCCTGTGAATTAGGTTAAAGTTATAGGTCGATATCAAAATCCTCCGTCCCGTTTCGGGCTCCACCCACGGAAGTGAGTTGAAACCAATTACACCTGAGTTTCTCAAACCACTACACATTCTTCTCCTAATTCTTCCGCTCGCTCTGTGCTACACGCATTATAAGAGTCCTAATATCTCTTGAGGAGCGAGCAAATAATTAAAAAAAAAAAAAAAAAATTAACACATTTAACCTCTTAGCTAGTTTAGTAGCGTTTTGGTTAATATCAGGTGAGAATTTGATATACAAATCAATTTTATGAATTTTTGCAAAATGCATCTGAAAATAGTGGCTATAGCCCAGTCGAATTTTTCGGCAAAAAACTGATTTTCTTTTTCCATCGATTTTTTGTCTCAAATTAACACAAATTTAACCTCTTAGCTAGTTTAGTAGCGTTTTGGTTAATATCAGGTGAGAATTTGATATACAAATCAATTTTATGAATTTTTTGCAAAATGCATCTGAAAATAGTGGGCTATAGCCCAGTCGAATTTTTCGGCAAAAAAATTGATTTTCTTTTTCCATTGATTTTTTGGTCTCAAATTAACACATTTAACCTCTTAGCTAGTTTAGTAGCGTTTTGGTTAATATCAGGTGAGAATTTGATATACAAATCAATTTTATGAAGTTTTTGCAAAATGCACCTGAAAATCGTGGGCTATAGCCCAGTCGAATTTTTCGGCAAAAAAACTGATTTTCTTTTTCCATCGATTTATTGGTCTTAAATTAACATATTATTAAACTTTGCTAGTTTAATAGCGTTTTGGTTAATATCAGGTGAGAATTTGATGTATAAATCAATTTTATGAATTTTTTGCAAAATGCATCTGAAAATCGTGGGCTATAGCCCAGTCGAATTTTTCGGCAAAAAAACTGATTTTTTTTTTTTCCATCGATTTATTGGTCTTAAATTAACATATTATTATACTTTGCTAGTTTAATAGCGTTTTGGTTAATATCAGGTGAGAATTTGACGTATAAATCAATTTTATGAAGTTTTTGTAAAATGCATCTGAAAATCGTGGGCTATAGACCAGTCGAAATTTTCGGCAAAAAAACTGATTTTCTTTTTTCATCGATTTTTTCGTCTCAAATTAACACATTTAACCTCTTAGCTAGTTTAGTAGCGTTTTGGTTAATATCAGGTGAGAATTTGATATATAAATCAATTTTATGAATTTTTTGCAAAATGCATCTGAAAATCGTGGGCTATAGCCCAGTCGAATTTTTCGGCAAAAAAACTGATTTTTTTTTTTCCATCGATTTATTGGTCTTAAATTAACATATTATTATACTTTGCTAGTTTAATAGCGTTTTGGTTAATATCAGGTGAGAATTTGACGTATAAATCAATTTTATGAAGTTTTTGTAAAATGCATCTGAAAATCGTGGGCTATAGACCAGTCGAAATTTTCGGCAAAAAAACTGATTTTCTTTTTTCATCGATTTTTTCGTCTCAAATTAACACATTTAACCTCTTAGCTAGTTTAAAAGCGTTTTGGTTAATATCAGGTGAGAATTTGACGTATAAATCAATTTAATGAAGTTTTTGCAAAATGCACCTGAAAATCGTGGGCTATAGCCCAGTCGAATTTTTCGGCAAAAAAACTGATTTTTTTTTTTCCATCGATTTATTGGTCTTAAATTAACATATTATTATACTTTGCTAGTTTAATAGCGTTTTGGTTAATATCAGGTGAGAATTTGACGTATAAATCAATTTTATGAAGTTTTTGTAAAATGCATCTGAAAATCGTGGGCTATAGACCAGTCGAAATTTTCGGCAAAAAAACTGATTTTCTTTTTTCATCGATTTTTTCGTCTCAAATTAACACATTTAACCTCTTAGCTAGTTTAGTAGCGTTTTGGTTAATATCAGGTGAGAATTTGATATACAAATCAATTTTATGAATTTTTTGCAAAATGCATCTGAAAATAGTGGGCTATAGCCCAGTCGAATTTTTCTGCAAAAAAATTGATTTTCTTTTTCCATTGATTTTTTGGTCTCAAATTAACACATTTAACCTCTTAGCTAGTTTAGTAGCGTTTTGGTTAATATCAGGTGAGAATTTGATATACAAATCAATTTTATGAAGTTTTTGCAAAATGCATCTGAAAATAGTGGGCTATAGCCCAGTCGAATTTTTCGGCAAAAAAACTGATTTTCTTTTTCCATCGATTTTTTGGTCTCAAATTAACACATTTAACCTCTTAGCTAGTTTAGTAGCGTTTTGGTTAATATCAGGTGAGAATTTGATATATAAATCAATTTTATGAATTTTTTGCAAAATGCATCTGAAAATCGTGGGCTATAGCCCAGTCGAATTTTTCGGCAAAAAAACTGATTTTCTTTTTCCATCGATTTATTGGTCTTAAATTAACATATTATTAAACTTTGCTAGTTTAATAGCGTTTTGGTTAATATCAGGTGAGAATTTGATGTATAAATCAATTTTATGAAGTTTTTGCAAAATGCATCTGAAAATAGTGGGCTATAGCCCAGTCGAATTTTTCGGCAAAAAAACTGATTTTCTTTTTCCATCGATTTATTGGTCTTAAATTAACATATTATTAAACTTTGCTAGTTTAATAGCGTTTTGGTTAATATCAGGTGAGAATTTGATGTATAAATCAATTTTATGAATTTTTTGCAAAATGCATCTGAAAATCGTGGGCTATAGACCAGTCGAATTTTTCGGCAAAAAAACTGATTTTCTTTTTCCATCGATTTATTGGTCTTAAATTAACATATTATTAAACTTTGCTAGTTTAATAGCGTTTTGGTTAATATCAGGTGAGAATTTGATGTATAAATCAATTTTATGAATTTTTTGCAAAATGCATCTGAAAATCGTGGGCTATAGACCAGTCGAATTTTTCGGCAAAAAAACTGATTTTCTTTTTCCATCGATTTTTTGGTCTCAAATTAACACATTTAACCTCTTAGCTAGTTTAGTAGCGTTTTGGTTAATATCAGGTGAGAATTTGATATATAAATCAATTTATGAATTTTTTGCAAAATGCATCTGAAAATCGTGGGCTATAGGCCAGTCGAATTTTTCGGCAAAAAAACTGATTTTCTTTTTCCATCGATTTATTGGTCTTAAATTAACATATTATTAAACTTTGCTAGTTCAATAGCGTTTTGGTTAATATCAGGTGAGAATTTGATGTATAAATCAATTTTATGAAGTTTTTGCAAAATGCATCTGAAAATAGTGGGCTATAGCCCAGTCGAATTTTTCTGCAAAAAAATTGATTTTCTTTTTCCATTGATTTTTTGGTCTCAAATTAACACATTTAACCTCTTAGCTAGTTTAGTAGCGTTTTGGTTAATATCAGGTGAGAATTTGATATACAAATCAATTTTATGAAGTTTTTGCAAAATGCATCTGAAAATAGTGGGCTATAGCCCAGTCGAATTTTTCGGCAAAAAAACTGATTTTCTTTTTCCATCGATTTTTTGGTCTCAAATTAACACATTTAACCTCTTAGCTAGTTTAGTAGCGTTTTGGTTAATATCAGGTGAGAATTTGATATATAAATCAATTTTATGAATTTTTTGCAAAATGCATCTGAAAATCGTGGGCTATAGCCCAGTCGAATTTTTCGGCAAAAAAACTGATTTTCTTTTTCCATCGATTTATTGGTCTTAAATTAACATATTATTAAACTTTGCTAGTTTAATAGCGTTTTGGTTAATATCAGGTGAAAATTTGATGTATAAATCAATTTTATGAAGTTTTTGCAAAATGCATCTGAAAATAGTGGGCTATAGCCCAGTCGAATTTTTCGGCAAAAAAACTGATTTTCTTTTTCCATCGATTTATTGGTCTTAAATTAACATATTATTAAACTTTGCTAGTTTAATAGCGTTTTGGTTAATATCAGGTGAGAATTTGATGTATAAATCAATTTTATGAATTTTTTGCAAAATGCATCTGAAAATCGTGGGCTATAGCCCAGTCGAATTTTTCGGCAAAAAAACTGATTTTCTTTTTCCATCGATTTATTGGTCTTAAATTAACATATTATTAAACTTTGCTAGTTTAATAGCGTTTTGGTTAATATCAGGTGAGAATTTGATATACAAATCAATTTTATGAAGTTTTTGCAAAATGCATCTGAAAATAGTGGGCTATAGCCCAGTCGAATTTTTCGGCAAAAAAACTGATTTTCTTTTTCCATCGATTTTTTGGTCTCAAATTAACACATTTAACCTCTTAGCTAGTTTAGTAGCGTTTTGGTTAATATCAGGTGAGAATTTGATATATAAATCAATTTTATGAATTTTTTGCAAAATGCATCTGAAAATCGTGGGCTATAGCCCAGTCGAATTTTTCGGCAAAAAAACTGATTTTCTTTTTCCATCGATTTATTGGTCTTAAATTAACATATTATTAAACTTTGCTAGTTCAATAGCGTTTTGGTTAATATCAGGTGAGAATTTGACGTATAAATCAATTTTATGAAGTTTTTGCAAAATGCATCTGAAAATCGTGGGCTATAGACCAGTCGAATTTTTCGGCAAAAAAACTGATTTTCTTTTTTCATCGATTTTTTGGTCTCAAATTAACACATTTAACCTCTTAGTTAGTTTAGTAGCGTTTTGGTTAATATCAGGTGAGAATTTAATATATAAATCAATTTAATGAAGTTTTTGCAAAATGCATCTGAAAATCGTGGGCTATAGACCAGTCAAATTTTTCGGCAAAAAACTGATTTTCTTTTTCCATCGATTTATTGGTCTTAAATTAACATATTATTAAACTTTGCTAGTTTAATAGCGTTTTGGTTAATATCAGGTGAGAATTTGATGTTTAAATCAATTTTATGAAGTTTTTCCAAATGCATCTGAAAATCGTGGGCTATAGCCAAGTCGAATCTTTCGGCAAAAAAACTGATTTTCTTTTTTCATCGATTTTTTGGTCTCAAATTAACACATTTAACCTCTTAGTTAGTTTAGTAGCGTTTTGGTTAATATCAGGTGAGAATTTAATATATAAATCAATTTAATGAAGTTTTTGCAAAATGCATCTGAAAATCGTGGGCTATAGACCAGTCAAATTTTTCGGCAAAAAAACTGATTTTCTTTTTCCATCGATTTATTGGTCTTAAATTAACATATTATTAAACTTTGCTAGTTCAATAGCGTTTTGGTTAATATCAGGTGAGAATTTGACGTATAAATCAATTTTATGAATTTTTTGCAAAATGCATCTGAAAATCGCGGGCTATAGCCCAGTCGAATTTTTCGGCAAAAAAACTGATTTTCTTTTTCCATCGATTTATTGGTCTTAAATTAACATATTATTAAACTTTGCTAGTTTATAAGCGTTTTGGTTAATATCAGGTGAGAATTTGATGTATAAATCAATTTTATGAATTTTTTGCAAAATGCATCTGAAAATCGCGGGCTATAGCCCAGTCGAATTTTTCGGCAAAAAAACTGATTTTCTTTTTTCATCGATTTTTTGGTCTCAAATTAACACATTTTACCTCTTAGCTAGTTTAGAAGCGTTTTGGTTAATATCAGGTGAGAATTTGATATATAAATCAATTTTATGAATTTTTTGCAAAATGCATCTGAAAATCGCGGGCTATAGCCCAGTCGAATTTTTCGGCAAAAAAACTGATTTTCTTTTTCCATCGATTTATTGGTCTTAAATTAACATATTATTAAACTTTGCTAGTTTAATAGCGTTTTGGTTAATATCAGGTGAGAATTTAATGTATAAATCAATTTAATGAAGTTTTTGCAAAATGCACCTGAAAATCGCGGGCTATAGCCCAGTCGAATTTTTCGGCAAAAAAACTGATTTTCTTTTTTCATCGATTTTTTGGTCTCAAATTAACACATTTTACCTCTTAGCTAGTTTAGAAGCGTTTTGGTTAATATCAGGTGAGAATTTGATATATAAATCAATTTTATGAATTTTTTGCAAAATGCATCTGAAAATCGCGGGCTATAGCCCAGTCGAATTTTTCGGCAAAAAAACTGATTTTCTTTTTCCATCGATTTATTGGTCTTAAATTAACATATTATTAAACTTTGCTAGTTTATAAGCGTTTTGGTTAATATCAGGTGAGAATTTGATGTATAAATCAATTTTATGAATTTTTTGCAAAATGCATCTGAAAATCGCGGGCTATAGCCCAGTCGAATTTTTCGGCAAAAAAACTGATTTTCTTTTTCCATCGATTTATTGGTCTTGAAATTAACACATTATTAAACTTTGCTAGTTTATAAGCGTTTTGGTTAATATCAGGTGAGAATTTGATGTATGAATCAATTTTATGAATTTTTTGCAAAATGCATCTGAAAATCGTGGGCTATAGCCCAGTCGAATTTTTCGGCAAAAAAACTGATTTTCTTTTTCCATCGATTTATTGGTCTTAAATTAACATATTATTAAACTTTGCTAGTTTAGTAGCGTTTTGGTTAATATCAGGTGAGAATTTGATGTATAAATCATTTTTATTAATTTTTTGCAAAATGCATCTGAAAATCGTGGGCTATAGCCCAGTCAAATTTTTCGGCAAAAAAACTGATTTTCTTTTTCCATCGATTTATTGGTCTTAAATTAACATATTATTAAACTTTGCTAGTTTAATAGCGTTTTGGTTAATATCAGGTGAGAATTTGATGTATAAATCATTTTTATGAATTTTTTGCAAAATGCATTTGAAAATCGTGGGCTATAGCCCAGTCGAATTTTTCGGTAAAAAAACTGATTTTCTTTATTCATCGATTTTTTGGTCTCAAATTAACACATTTAACCTCTTAGCTAGTTAAGTAGCGTTTTGGTTAATATCAGGTGAGAATTTGATGTATAAATCAATTTAATGAAGTTTTTGCAAAATGCATCTGAAAATCGTGGGCTATAGCCCAGTCGAATTTTTCGGCAAAAAAACTGATTTTTTTTTTCCATCGATTTATTGGTCTTAAATTAACATATTATTTAACTTTGCTAGTTTAATAGCGTTTTGGTTAATGTCAGGTGAGAATTTGATGTACAAATCAATTTAATGAAGTTTTTGCAAAATGCATCTGAAAATCGTGGGCTATAGCCCAGTCGAATTTTTCGGTAAAAAAACTGATTTTCTTTTTTCATCGATTTTTTGGTCTCAAATTAACACATTTAACCTCTTAGCTAGTTTAGTTGCGTTTTGGATAATATCAGGTGAGAATTTGATGTACAAATCAATTTAATGAAGTTTTTGCAAAATGCATCTGAAAATCGTGGGCTATAGCCCAGTCGAATTTTTCGGCAAAAAAACTGATTTTCTTTTTCCATCGATTTATTGGTCTCAAATTAACACATTATTAAACTTTGCTAGTTTAATAGCGTTTTGGTAAATATCAGGTGAGAATTTGATGTATAAATCATTTTTATGAATTTTTTGCAAAATGCATTTGAAAATCGTGGGCTATAGCCCAGTCGAAATTTTCGGCAAAAAAACTGATTTTCTTTTTCCATCGATTTATTGGTCTTAAATTAACATATTATTAAACTTTGCTAGTTTAATAGCGTTTTGGTAAATATCAGGTGAGAATTTGATGTATAAATCATTTTTATGAATTTTTTGCAAAATGCATTTGAAAATCGTGGGCTAAAGTCCAGTCGAATTTTTCGGCAAAAAAACTGATTTTCTTTTTTCATCGATTTTTTGGTCTCAAATTAACACATTTAACCTCTTAGCTAGTTAAGTAGCGTTTTGGTTAATATCAGGTGAGAATTTGATGTATAAATCAATTTAATGAAGTTTTTGCAAAATGCATCTGAAAATCGTGGGCCTATAGCCCAGTCGAATTTTTCGGCAAAAAAACTGATTTTCTTTTTCCATCGATTTATTGGTCTTAAATTAACATATTATTAAACTTTGCTAGTTTAATAGCGTTTTGGTTAATATCAGGTGAGAATTTGATGTATAAATCATTTTTATTAATTTTTTGCAAAATGCATTTGAAAATCGTGGGCTATAGCCCAGTCGAATTTTTCGGCAAAAAAACTGATTTTCTTTTTTCATCGATTTTTTGGTCTTAAATTAACATATTATTAAACTTTGCTAGTTTAATAGCGTTTTGGTAAATATCAGGTGAGAATTTGATATATAAATCAATTTTATGAATTTTTTGCAAAATGCATCTGAAAATCGTGGGCTATAGCCCAGTCGAATTTTTCGGCAAAAAAACTGATTTTCTTTTTTCATCGATTTTTTGGTCTCAAATTAACACATTTTACCTCTTAGCAAGTTTAGAAGCGTTTTGGTTAATATCAGGTGAGAATTTGATATATAAATCAATTTTATGAATTTTTTGCAAAATGCATCTGAAAATCGCGGGCTATAGCCCAGTCGAATTTTTCGGCAAAAAAACTGATTTTCTTTTTCCATCGATTTATTGGTCTTAAATTAACATATTATTGAACTTTGCTAGTTTATAAGCGTTTTGGTTAATATTAGGTGAGAATTTGATGTATAAAACAATTTTATGAATTTTTTGCAAAATGCACCTGAAAATCGCGGGCTATAGCCCAGTCGAATTTTTCGGCAAAAAAACTGATTTTCTTTTTTCATCGATTTTTTGGTCTCAAATTAACACATTTTACCTCTTAGCAAGTTTAGAAGCGTTTTGGTTAATATCAGGTGAGAATTTGATATATAAATCAATTTTATGAATTTTTTGCAAAATGCATCTGAAAATCGCGGGCTATAGCCCAGTCGAATTTTTCGGCAAAAAAACTGATTTTCTTTTTCCATCGATTTATTGGTCTTAAATTAACATATTATTAAACTTTGCTAGTTTATAAGCGTTTTGGTTAATATCAGGTGAGAATTTGATGTATAAATCAATTTTATGAATTTTTTGCAAAATGCATCTGAAAATCGCGGGCTATAGCCCAGTCGAATTTTTCGGCAAAAAAACTGATTTTCTTTTTTCATCGATTTTTTGGTCTCAAATTAACACATTTTACCTCTTAGCTAGTTTAGAAGCGTTTTGGTTAATATCAGGTGAGAATTTGATGTATAAATCAATTTTATGAATTTTTTGCAAAATGCATCTGAAAATCGCGGGCTATAGCCCAGTCGAATTTTTCGGCAAAAACACTGATTTTCTTTTTTCATCGATTTATTAGCTTTAAATAAACATATTTAACCTCATACAATCACATATTTAAATTCCTAAAATGTTTTTTTAGAGTCTATTAATTTTTTTATTATAACATTAAGAAAATATTTCAGTTGAAAAGTACAGTAGTATTGAATCTCTGAATTGTAAAATGTGCGGTAACACCTACTTTTGTAACATATATTTCGAATATAATAAATATAAATATATATATGGTTATCAATGTTTCCGGTATGGATAAATATTATAAGGAACACATTACGTTAATGGGTTCAAAATACTTTTTTCCTCATCATAGTGATTCGCAGTGTATAGAGGTAGAGATTCCTTTATATGATGTTTTTCAGTCAAGTGTGTAAACGAGGGTTTCTAAACTAACAAAAAGTGGCTTATTAGTCTGTGGTCCTTAATAGTGCATTGTAACTTTATTCGCCTACTCTTGGAATGACTGTATTTCCGCTGTTATTATTTATATCATATATTATATAAGTGGACTTTAACTTGTTTGAGACTACTTATGTATAAATATTCTTCGCGATTTTCAACCCGTATTCATTCAAAATCAAATTCAAACGAGTGATTTCATCAGTCGATTTTTTTATTTCTTTGCGTGAATTAAAAAAAAGACCGAAAGTGTAAATGTTTACTTTAATCTAAGCGATAAGAGGCTTATAATTTTTATTGACTTACATCCAGGCAGTCTGAAGTGCCAAGCTAAATGTGTGCTTTAGTATTGTTCGGTTTCCATTCGAATACTCTTCGAATACATATTCAAGTGAAGTTGAATTCCAATCCATGAAATGGACGATAAAACTTCGAAGCTACTTTTTATAAGTTTGTCTTTACGGGAAAATATTGTTTTTAGTTACAATATCACAGAAGATGTTCAAGAAGCTGCTGAGAGGATATTGACTGCTTGCAATGATCAGCTCCAGAAAGTTCTCTTGAGAAAGATCAGGAAAGCTTTCAACTCAAATGAGCTAAAAGCTGACTCACCAATTCATCAAATGTGTGTTGATCTAATGTATCTGGACAATGATTTGTATACGAGAATCCTATGCGAAATTTGCTCAAAATTACCAACCAAAAAAACTATATCCTTATTAAAAACATTTGAAAATATACAAATTCTGCAAAAGGATACATTCGTTTCGATTATTGGTGTAATTTTGAAAAAAGTAAAAGATAATAAAGTCTTAAGCGCAGATAATATTTTACTTTTGGAATTATTTGAAGAAAACCAAAGGATAACTCTGCTTCACGAGGACGAGACGCTTTGTGATGACATTAACGAACTTGAAGAGATTTTAAAAAAACCAAAGAAATCGAATGAGCCTGGGAAATACGGAACTGATTGGTTTACAAAAATGTTCAATAATATTTGGAAGAAAGAGGACAAAGAGAATATAGAAAGAGTGAAGGTGAAAAAGAAAAACAATAGCAACTTCTTTTTTAATACGAATAGATTTTCCTTTTTCAAAAAGGCGAAAATAACCAAAGTCACTTTGAACAATTCTAAAGTTGTTAATTTGGAATAACCAAATTAAAATAAAGTTTAAATATAAGGAAAAAAATAATTAAATTATTTTGCAAGGATGTTTGGTTTTTTTTATCTTGTTTCGTTATCATTTTGAGTGCGTGGTTTGGAAGTGGGTCCACGGGTCTCTTGTGAAATTCATATCAATCAATCAATGCTCTGGGAAAGAAGATGTCCTTTTTTGTGATCTCTGCAACCTAATTCTGGAAGGCAATAGTTGGGATACGGAAAAAACATATTGGCATCATAGATCGGATTGCTTGCTCTGTTCTGTACGTGTTCAAATTCTGCTCTGCCTTCCCGCTTATCTTCCATCACTCCAGCTCCATATAGTAGAACTGACACGATCAAAGTTTTGTGTTTCCTAAGGTGAGTCTTCGCCGAATCTCCACTAAGGTTTATTCGTGGGGTTGATATTGACTCGGATATAGGTGAACTCCTTAACCCAGTTAACGTTGCCAACAGCCATGGACGGATGCTGTTTTGTTAATTGACAACATGTGCTTGATTTTGTCCTCCTTAACTGCCAGGCAAACTCGTTTCACCTGTTCTCCAATTGTCGTAGAAGCCTCTACAACGGCGTGCTGAGCGCTACCGGTGATGTCGATATCCCAGCAGCTAGGCAAATTTGTTGCTTTCCGTGTTAAATTTATCCTGCGCACTATCTGTTCCAACACGAGTTTGAAGAAGTCAGATGATACCGCATCTTCTTGCCGAAAGCCGATGCAAGTTTGTTAAAGGAAGTGTGTTTCACTAGGGAGACTTTTCAATGGAATGTCCCTCGTAATAAAAATGTGTAATATTCTGTACAGATCCAAGAAAAGGATGCATAGGAATGTCAGGAAAAATGTATGAGTGATATCGATCGAACTTTGACTAAAACTGAACCAGCTGAAATTGAAAACAGAGCTAATGGAGATAAACCTAAACAACAAAGTGAGAGTACAAATAAATGGCCATGACACTAAAAAAGTACCCAAATCAAAAACGACTATTTAGAAATAATTTCATACAATGATGTGCCCCTTTCCGTACGTTTGTGCGGATTCTTTCGTACAGCCTTACTCCAGAACAAATCAAGCAATCCAATCCAAATAAGTCTCATTCGAAGCGTGTGTGTATAAAGATCACCTGAAAAGCTTTTGGTTAAATTTGACAAGGTGGTTTATATTAAATGTTGAAGAAACTGTCAAAAAGGGACAATTTCATTTCTAATAGGACTACCGGTTGAAAATGTCGTTATTGCAGACAACTTCATATCTATAGTATTACTCTGAGGTGAATTTTGACCATGACAGCTGTCACATCAGAAACTTCATGTCATTGTCTAATTATTTCAGTCTAGGTTATTGGTCATTAGTGAAAACACACAAGTTTTTGTAAAGCCGTAAAATGTCTACATTCGTGCCATCAAAACAACATTTACGGGAAGTTTTAATACGCTTCTTTCATTTAAAGAAAAAAGCAACCGAAACGCATCAATTGCTTACCGAGGCTTACCCGGGCTATAATATAGACGTTAGAATGTGTCAGCGGTAGTTTAAGCGGTTCAAAGATGGTGATTTCGACACCGAAGACAAAGACACCCCGGACAGGTGAAAAAGTTTGAAGACCATGAATTTGAGGCATTGCTCGATCAAGATCCTTCACAAACACAAGAAGAACTTGCAAAATCACTTGGCGTCGCTCAGCCAACCATTTATGATCGTTTGAAAGCAATGGGAATGATTCGAAAGGTAGGACATTGGGTGCCGTATGAATTGAAGCCACGAGACGTCGAACGCCGATTGTGCATGTCCGAAATGATGCTTGAACGCCACAAAAAGAAGTCTTTTTTGCATTGAATCGTCACTGGTGATGAAAAATGGGTACATTACGATAATCCAAAACGTTGGACAACGTATGGATACCCCGGACATGCCTCAACATCGACTGATGTTCATGGCCTGAATGTTATGCTGTGCATTTGGTGGGACCAGAAGGGTGTTGTGTATTATGAGCTGCTAAAACCGAATGAAACAATCACAGGCGAGGTCTACCGATGACAATTGATGCGTTTGAGCCGAGCACTGATGGAAAAACGGCCGGAAACGGGCACAAAACACGATAAAATTATTTTGCAACATGACAATGCTCGGCCACATGCTGCAAATGTCGTTTAAAATTACCTTGGCTCAAATGGGATGTCCTACCCCAACCGCCGTATAGTCCAGACTTTGCGCCATCCGATTACTATCTCTTCCGATCGATGCAACATGGCCTGGCTGACCAGCACTCTAGTCATTTCGATGCTGTCAAAAAATGGATCGATTCATGGATTGCGGCCAAACCAGTCGAATTTTTCAGAACGGGTATCCATGAATTGCCAGAAAAATGGGAAAAATGTGTGGCTAGCGATGGGCAATACTTTGAATATTGAATTTATATCTATTTTTCCTCAATAAAGCATTGATTTTTGAAAAAAAAAAAACGGTAGTCCTATTATCAAATGTTTAGTTTGATCGTGGCTAAGGGGATGTCAATATTTTGTGAAACCGTATCCTCAGGGAGCAAAGTACCTGCGTGGTCGCGCTCTGGGGATGTTTATGTGGATGTCCCTTTGTCGTGGCACCCAGTGAACCTAGGAATAGTTTGATATTTCGTTAAAGTTCCTTGACAAGCTTAGATATAGTGTTTTACACAGCGTGGGATTTTATGGCAGCTTGACTGTCGATGAAAATTAGTATTTCCTTTGCTGTTTTGCTACCTGGTAAGTCGTATTGATTTCGACGTCAAAAACACTACAGTGATCTGGAACGGGAAAGCTGACTAGTAAGTTTAGGTTGCTTGGAAAGATACCACTTTTGACTTTTTGACTCATCGGTTAATACTCTGATGGAGTCGTCAGGTACCTGGAGACCGGCCTCCCAATCCTCATGCTGTGGGATACTGGTTTCGAAGGTGGAAATGAAAATTGTCTTGAAAGTTTATAGTCCATATTGTCATATTGTGAAACTGCATTTTGACTTCTCATGCAATATTTCATTCTTTCATGCTCTAAGATGCTCTAAGAGATGTTTCCTTAGATGCAATATATTCACACCAGTTCGATGCCCTGGTAAGGGTAAGTAAAAAACAAAGACTAGAGGTCAATATTTGTACCGCTCATGCAAACATTTTAAAAAAAATAAGGACTTGCACCGGGA
Source organism: Orthonevra nobilis (assembly GCA_963555765.1). Lineage (NCBI taxonomy): Eukaryota > Metazoa > Arthropoda > Insecta > Diptera > Syrphidae > Orthonevra > Orthonevra nobilis. The sequence continues at coordinate 62,797,245 of OY743225.1, read as the reverse complement.
TAACTGTATTAATAATAGGAGTTGCTTTAAAATAATTATATTACGTATAAAACAATTCCATGAATCACAAATAAGTCACTCGCTATTAGAAATATATTTATTTGATTTTATTAACAAATATACAGATAATAAAAGTACTAATAAAAAAAACGTATTTATAGATTATCTTTTCATGCTTAACAAGCCGCCTAAAGAGGTTACTGTAGCGCAAGGCCTTACCAACACATTTTCATAACAAAAAAATTATTAGTTGATTATCGGCAAAATTGGAAACCCCCTTAAGAAGGTTTTTCAAGTTATTTGATCACATAGCTTTTCAATAAAATATTGTGGAGGAGTTCTTTAACGAAGTGGCAAAACTCTGGTAGCTTTATTTTCATTCTGTACGACAAATAATATCTAAAAGATTGCAAAACTGCAAAATTTATTATATTTATGTTTGTTTTCATTGTTGTCATAAGATAATCGAATATGCTTGAAAAATAAATTGATAAGTGCTTATGGAAAAGAAACTTTTTATTCCCTTAGTTCAGCACATGTTTTCCAACTAGTCACTCATGTTACGTTTGTTCGGTGCAAGTTCGGAAGTTGTTTCATTCAAATTGAAATGTTGTTTTAATATTTATTTTCTTGGTGGTTTTTTTACCGTGACATTTTTTTTCATCCAGAAAATTTATAACAATTTGCAAAATAAGAAAATCTTCAATGCTTAAGAAGTTATTTTCACCTTTCTGAGTAAAGAAGTTTCCTACCGGAGAGACAAAGGTACTATACTCCTTCATAGCACTACAACATGAATATTTCATTTTACATATAAATATTTTTTTTTAGGATTATTAACATGATGACTGAAAATACAAAGGAACAAGCTTTGAAATGGTTAAGAACAGCAATTAAATGGAATAAATTAGAAGCTGGATCGGATGCCCATCGTTTGTGTCGTTATCTTCAACGTATTGATCAAGATATGTACACAAGTATCCTTCGTACTATTTGCTCGGAGCAAAAACACACTGAAACTTTGTCCTTACTAAGAACTTTGAAAATGCTCGAAGTTCTGGACCGAAAAACTTTTCAAAATATTGTCGACGATTTAATCAAACAATTTAAATCGAATCCATCGTTTAGCTCAATTAAAGATTTGGAAATATTTGAAGCAAAACAAAAGATTTTCCGACATGCGGAAAACGACTCTATTGAAAAAGAGCTTAAAGAACTACAAGAGCTCTTCAAAAAGATACAAAATGATTCTCCGGAACAAAGAATTCAGACGATAACACAAATGTTTGATAAAATGTTAAGAAGAAGAAATAAAAACAAGAAAAAAATGAAGAAACGAAATAGAAAAAATTTCTTAAATAGATTTTCATTTTGTTCACAAAACAGAGTTATAGAAATTATTGTCAACGATTCGGACACTTGTCAAGTTGATCGATTTGTTTTAAATTCAAGAAAAAAATAAGTTTAAATTTTAATAATATATTTTTATTTGAATTATATTTGATATATAAAAAAAATATACTAAAATAAATGTTCATAATTTATCATTTAAATAGTATCATCTGTTGAATCTCTTGTATAATTTTTACGTTAATACATTTTAAATTTGTACAATTTGTTGATTGTTTATTTTTTTACTTGAGAATAAATACAAAACTACTCATGTATTTCAACATTCACAAAACCAGATGGTGTTCTTTTATTCTTCTGAAGAGATTCATTTCCTCGTTGGCAAATCATTTGCGTAAGCTTTTTCGTTTGCTCAGTTCTGCTGATTTTTCCCCGAGGAGAAGGAAGATAGGAGCTGGTCCATAAATAAAAGCGAATCCTTTTTTTGCATTCAACTATCGACCAATTGTATTAACGTCTTTGTTTTCAGGGGCTCTGGAAACGCTGATAAATCGTCCGCTTGTGAAATATCTCGAATCACGGAAACTTATTAATCCGCAGTAGGTCCACTGGTGATTCGAACCTCTGTTTACATCATTCAGGCGAAAAAAAAAGAAATTGGCGAACACAACGGGCCCAACCAGAGGCCTTAATGAAGAGCTAATAAAGTTCACCCTTACCAACCAAGCAACCGATCGTCACACAAAATTTTCTTCACCGATGAGGCTTATTTTTCACTCAATGTGACAGCCGACAATTTTTTGTGTCCTTAACCTTTATCCGGGCACGGTGTGTCTTATGGACCCACTGCTCATGTTTTTTTTGTGATATTTGAAAAATTAGTTAACATTTAGACTTGTCGATTTGTGACTTCTCCTTTGGTGTTATAATTGATGTTTTTATAAAAAAAATAATATAAAAGATGTTTTACATTATCAAGAAAAAAATATAAAAACTTTTTTCGAACGTAAACGGGCAGCAGTGTCCATTAGACACATACCATAAATACAACTAAAAAACGATTGTACTTTGTACACACCAGCATACTTTTAGGGGCATTTTCAATAATATAAATAATAACTTGAAAAAATTGTATACTCCAAGTGAAAATATAACGGTGGATGAGCAGCTTGTGCCATTCCGAGGACATTGTCCATTCAAACAATATATGCCGGCTAACCCAGACAAATATGGGATGAAAATTTGGTGGGCCTGTGACTCAGAAACTTTTTATCCTCTGAATGGTATTCCATAGAAAGGAAATACTGTCGCCAAAGGCCTTGCTGCGCAAGTAGTTCAATCAATCACAGAACCTTTTTATGGATCTCATAGAAACATAACATAGCTTACAAAATACTAACAAATGGATTGACTGTAATCGGCACAGTAAGAAAAAACAAAAGATTTGGGCCGAAAGAATTTCTGCCACATCGAACGAGAGAAGAACATTCATCCATATTTGGATTTACTAAAAAGGCTACTCTAGTTTCTTATGTGCAAAAAAAGAATAAATGGGTTTTGAGTCATATCTACGACTTTTAACAAGCCAGAGATCAGCACAGCAGATTCCAAAAAGCCAGAAATAATATTGAGCTACAATAAAACAAAGGGAGGAGTAGATTATCTTGACCAGTTGGTGCATGCGTACATGTCAAAAAGACGAACAAACCGATGGCCCTTTGCTTTCTTTGCAAATTTGATAGATGTTAGTTCTGTAGCTGCATATGTCATCTGGACAAATTTGTACCCTAAGTGGAATGAGAAATACCACGAAAGAAGGCGGTTGTTTCTCGTGAGTGGCTCTGAAGCTCTAATAAAGCCAAAGATTGAACGAAGAAATCGTACTGGTTTATCGATATCTTCCGTACAGGCGATGCCACATTTTTTACCGCAACAAGACCCATTTTCAGAAGAGTCATCAGCAAGGAAAAAAAGAAGATGTTATGCTTGCCCTTCTTCAATTTCAAGGACACAAAAACAAATTTTAATTTAAATTGCCAAAAGAAATAGTCTGGTTTCCTTGGTACTACTTTTTATAAATACTGAAACTTTATAAAATAAAAAAAGATTAACTAAACAAAAAACAAACTATTATTCTAATAAAAATTAAAAAAAACCTGTTATTTGTATATAATTCGTGTTTTCAACAATGTGTCTATCGGACACATAGGTCCGTTTGTGTAAGTAATAGTCTTTGCCCGGAGAAGGGTTAAATCAGAGATATGGATGTGGATATGGTTCCAGGAAGCCGGTTCCATTTTGCATTGGCCAATTAAATTGGCTACCAAAAGCCTTCGATTGTCGCCGTTGAATTTATTTTTGTGAAGCTATCCAAGTGAATCGTGTTTATGCAAAAAATCCGCGAATATTAATCAATTTTTAATCGAGTAACCATTTAAAATTGTGTTTCTGATACATTTTATCAAGAGCTACGCTCTCTTGTTAAACTAATAATCAAAAAACATAAATCTGGTTAGCTAGTTTATGATATAAAAATACATTTAATTATTATTCCCATGTTCAGTTCTAAGCTTTGGGTTCTTATATGATTGATGAGCTCTCTATTGAAAATCACTAAATTTGACTCATTTTTAGGGTTCCGTATACAAAGTGTCCAACGGACACTATTAATAAGCCACCGCTGCCCATCTGTCCGTCCGTTCGTCTGTCACAGAGACTTTTGGAATTTTCACAGAATGTATACTGCTGTTGCCCCGCCACAACAACGAATAATAAAAATGATATAAAGTTAAAAATAAATGGAGGTCACAGACAGTGATTCGTAAAATCGCAAAACAAAACACCTTAAAGTGGACAATGAATATCATAGAGCAACTTAACAACTTTCAAAAGTATGCAATCATTTCGTTCATCCAACACAATGTAAAGCTTCAAATTCCAATAAGAAAAGAAAACATTTTGCAAATTTGTCAAAATGTACAGGGTGGCGCATAAGAAACGTAACGATTTATTTGATGAATAACGTTTTTCTTTCTGTCTTGGCATTTATCAAAAATTTAGATTATGATGTGGAAAGATTTTCACATAATGTTTTTAAGATATTTTTCAAATAGTGCCCCTTGTTTGTTTCGACCTGACGTGCTCTTTTCAGAGTTTTCTTCCATTATTATTTTTATTTTTTTTTTCAAATTTTTGCTCTCACTACTTCTCGGATATTAGCCTTAAACTGTTGCATAGTTCTTTCTAGGTAGCCCTAAAGAAAATATTCTAGTGCCATTTAATCGGGCGAACGCGGTGGCCATTTGAAATCTGATATACGCGAAATTAACCGATTTCCCCTCAGGAGAGCCATAGTTGGACGAGCTGTGTGAGCTATGGCTCCATCTTGTTGGAACCACAGTTCTGAATTGCTTTCCACCTCTGGCCTCAAAAATTTCCAATCACATTATCCGCAACTTCAAGCTGGGTCAATCATTTAAAGAAGGTTTTAATTGTGGCTTTTCCTTCAATTTATTAATGCATTTTACTGTGATATAGATTTAAAATTAAGAGTATATTTCAGTAGAAAGGTTAAACAAATCCATATCTCTGTCAATATTACATTTTAAGTTTCAACATTGTAATTTTTGCCACAATAAAAAAAAAAACATTATCCGCAACTTGTGTTTGTTTTGTTTTTTTCTGAGATTATCCCACACCCACCATACTGTGAACTGCATGAAGAACTAAGCATTGTTCAAAAACGCGATCTTTAAAATCCGAAGTTAATATTTGAAACTCAATCATAAAATTTAATATCGATGCACGATTGAAGTTTGTCTAAGTGGCCTCAAACTATTGGCTGGCAGTGTATGGGTAATATTGCACACCGAATAAGTTCAAGAAATTCCCGACAGATGTCGCCCTGTCAACAGCAAAATTGCTTAGCTGTGACACGCACCCTTCGTAAAAAGCTTCCTGAGTACTAAACCAAAGCTTTCGAAAACATTCCCCTACACGAAAGCAGGTAAGTATCTCAAGACTCAAGAGTCCATCAATTACGACGTCCGAAATCAGTTCGTTTCGAGATAACAGTACAGCAGCGTTGTTCCGTGAGCAAAACCGATTGTTTTAATCCACAAAAAATATTTTTTTTTTTAAATTCAAATAAGAGGCAGAAATAAATCTTCTTCTGTCACAATAGTTGTCATTTAATCCGGAAGTAACTGCTCGACCACCGATTTTTCACTTTATAAAATTGTATCTTGTCACCTCTCGCCGCTTTATGTGTCGCATCGGTTCAGCGTATATCTGCATGAGTACCGACCGACTCATTTAGGGTTTCGCTACTTAAGTGTTGTTGCTACCTTCACCCTTTGTGTGGCCAGTGTTTTAATTAGTTAAATCTAGTGCAAAAGGAATTAGAAAGAATTTTCTTGAGTGTAAGCAAGTAAAATTGTGAAAAAACCCCCTCCTTCCTGAGTGTTTGATTTCCTTATTGGAAAAAAAGAGTGAAAAAAAATGGCGGATGTACTAGAAAGCTCAGCAAAGGAAGCTGTAAAGATTTCTCCTGTGGCTGCGACAACAACAACTTTAACATCCCCTCAGTCAAGTGAAGCATCGTTGCCACCAACACCACCACAAAATCATCAGCAGCAGCAGCAGCAGCAGCAACAACAGCAACAACAACTTTCCCCACAATTGCAACAACAACCACAGCAGCAGCCACAACAACAACAGAAGCAGCAGGAAAAGCAGGAGCAGCAACAACAAAAAGGTATTATTACCGTTAAGGCTTCCCCGAGTTTATAATCTGAAATCGATATTGTTTTTTTTTTTTTTTAAATTCGGCCAACAAGCGACGACGCATACAGAAAAGCCGGATACAACCAGGGTGAATAGGGATGAATTTCACTTCCGACAGCTTTAAGATAGCTTTAAAAAATAATTTTAGTTCAAAGACCTCCAGAGTGGGCTGCGGCAGGGCAAAATATGTATTTTTTTTTCGCGAGCTCGTCCTTGATGCGTCGTTTCAACAGCTCAACTATTGACTGTAGTTTGAATAAGAAGGGTCATTCATATAAAGGAATGTGTCAAGAACCGTCTCCTTCATTAGGTAGGACAATGTGAAATGTAAGCCTGATAAGTGAAAAGGTAGACAAAGGATCAGTCCGTCAAATGGCCATGCTACAGAGATTTTTTTTACTAACTTGGAAACATAATTTGAAAAACGAACAGTCGCTTGATCAACGGTGGTTTCGGTTAAGGGTTTTAATAGTAAAATAGGTTTCCGAAATTTGATTCAAATTTATCTGAACAAGAGACAAAAAATAAGAAAATGCGGTTTGTTATCACTGTCACAATTAGATTCATTTGAAGCTTTGGAGAGGAACTTAGTGCCTCTCACTTAGCTCATACCATTTGTGGCTCACTCTGAAGGGATCATGAGTACGCTCTTAAAGCATTTTGAACATAGCGAGTTGAGGAAAAGGAGAAGGATTGAAAGAATGTGTAGTGGTTCGAAACAGGCATGAAACATTTTTTTCCGGCTTATTTGCATTCATACAATTCGGAGTATTTTTTAACTGTCGTTATTTGAAGATTACGTCAGCACACTTTTTTAAGTTTCACGCCATCATAGCACCATGCTCACGAAGCAATGACAAAAAAATCTTGAAATCAGCCGATAGCCGATGGACAAATCGCTACAGCATGACTTGCGATTGTGAAAAGTCTTTGCCTGAGACACGGCAGCCTTCTACTCGTGTCGATCTCAGGCACGCTACTTCCAGTAATCTAGACTAAGCGCCCTGACATCCGCTATCGCTTGGTCTTCCTTGTCGTCTCGAACTTGGGAGCTGTGATTCGAAGATCCTGTTTGCTGGAGTATTATTGTCCATTCACTCGATGTGGCCGAGCCAGTTTAGTTGTCGTATTTTAGCTTTTTGGACTACATCCACATCGTGGTACAGCTCATAGACATTCTCGCATACGGGATCAAATATTCGACGAAAATTTTTTTTCTCGAAAATGCTCAAAGTCTGCTCTGTCTTTCTGCTTATCCATTGAGTAGAACTGGCAGAATCGCATTTTTTTAGACCGTCTCCTTCCGAGTTAGGACTTTTGAAGGTTCCCTAGAGTGAGTCTTCGCCGAATTCCCACTACAGTGTCATTGGTAGAGTTGATATTTACTCCGAGGTAGGTAAACTCCTTAACCATCTCGAAATTTCTGTTGTCAATGTTTCGTCCTTTGCGGTGGACAGATGCTTCCTTGTTTATAGACAACATGTGTGGTTTTGTCCTCGTATACGTCAAGGCCAACTCGTTTCGCCTGTTTTCCAATTGCCATAAAAGCCTCTATGACGGTGCGCATGACCACCCAATTTGTCAGGCAGCTAAAACAGGTCGACCTGAATCGCAAGAGCAAATTGTGATTGGACATTTTTTCGGATTCGAAAACTTGATAAAAGTTGAAGATTTAGTTCAGGATTGGAACCTGCGGCCAACTTCACCACGCAGCCCGACTTTGGTGGCACTTATAAGACGACATAATTGCATCCCTATTCGAGCAAATCTTGAATTGTTGCTGGCTTCATTAACTGGTTTCAAATCTTAAGTCCAATTGACATCTGTTCCGAGAATTTCTCATGCAATAAACATAGTATTACTCTGGCTGTGCAGACCATAAAGATAGACTGATGGCTTTCCACTGCTGACAAACCAGCTTCAATTGCTGTTAAATCATCTACAGTTGCCCTCTTAAAATCCAAAATAAAAACACCACATAAGATACAAAAATTTTCAAATTTCAAAGGAGTGGACTTATTCCGTAAAAGATAGACACGAGTTTTTTGAGATCTTGAGAAGCATAACATTTTATTGCTTGTCAACTTGTTATTTAAATCCTTAATTTGTCATGTAAATACAATTAAAATCCCAGGCTTGAAATCTTGCTCATTTTCGAGCATCTATGTTAATGTCTAGAGAGAACAGTCCACTTGCACTTTTCCTTTCCCTTTACTGAGTAGTCATAAGACTAGCTCTGATAAGCTTTGATATAAAAATCATCTGTGTTCAAGAAGAACACGGAACCATATTGTCACAAATTTGTTAAAAATTTTATCGTGCGTTTTCGAAACTTGCTTCGAGCATTCAAACCAAGCTTCAGCGATAAAATTTCTTAATCATTACTCATTGAACTGTTGTTTTCGTGTCGAACTTTTACTGCATAGCCGATTTGTATCTAAAGCTCCAAAATTTAGATCTGTATGTTAGACAAAATTGCTTGAAAATGCCCAACTTTACCTGCAAGGGCTACTAGACGTAAGCAAGAATTGACGAATAAGATCCTTCCATTAATGTCGGTGCTGGTGTTCGACTTCTATTAGATCGCGGTCACTAAAACGCAGACGCGATACCTATAATCTCTCTCCTGGATGAGACATATCGAATCTAGGTTAAGCTTTATGTTGTAAAGGACCTCGTTGGGATTGAATTTTTTGTATTCAGATTTTGTAGTTCTATGTAAAACTAGGCAAGCTCTGAAATACTGCCTCTCAAACAACCAAATCCTTTCCATCAAGCTTGCTCCGATGTTGAACCACACTGTGCAACAACGCATGAGGTCATGTAGAAATCTACTTTTACGCTGCTATCGAGTATGGACAAAAGCGATCTTGACTCTTGCAAGAGCAGCACCTTTATTTTTAGTCCAGCTAAATACCGAGATATCGAACTAAAGTTCGACTCGCTAGTGGCTGTCCTTGCGTTCCCACAATTGACAGCTTTAGCCAATTCTTTATGGTAAATCCAGAGACCGCAGACAAAGCCGTCCTAAACAGTATAATTTCACATTTCCGAGAGTTGATCTTCAACTTCAAGTCATCGCAATATCGCTGAATCTCATCGAAGGCGCCTTGCAAGAGATTTCTAATAACTTCTGTCTTCAAATCTGATCTGTCCGCGATAAAGTCGTCTGTGAACGCCATGACATGGAAAAGGGATCTAACAAGGTGAAGAGGATCGGCGAAATGACAGCCGGACCATATTAATTTAAATAAGCCATGAGAAGTTACATTGTCATTTTTCAGACTGAACTGCCTATTGACTTTTGACAAGAATTTACAACAGTGGTGTGCTCGATATGTAAAAGAGTCCTTTAACCATACGGTGTCAAAAGCTTTTTCCAAGTCGACGGCCCCGCCTTGAAACCAAATTGATTATCCGGAATAATATTCTTGTCCTCAACCCAATTAAGAACGGCTCTATTTGCCACTTTCCAAAAAACCTTGCTGTTGTTCACTAGAAGACTTATGGACTGGAAATTGTTCGGATTGGTGGTATCTTGGCCCCGCTTAGGAATGAGTTTCACAACTTCCAATGCGTTGTATAACATGCGTTTTTCGACGCATTATTGAAAACTTGGTGTTAATATTTATCGCCTACGGTGGGAAAAAGTTTGATATTCCGTCGATTCCCATCGAGTTCTTCTTCTTCGATGATCCGAAGATGACTTGAAGATCAGCCTTCGATACAAACAGGGGATTTGACGTTTCATTGGCGGCGACATTATTTGCCATGAAGCTCGGTGACAGCGGCGTTCTCTGATCGTCATTGGTCCATATCGTATCGTAAAAATTGTACGCAAGAACGCGATTTCGGGCACCTTGGACACTTCCTGAAAAGTAGGGCCTATAGTCTCAACTGTCTCTTATGGATCTTCGATCATCAAAAATACATTGTCACAGATTGCGTTTCTCGAATTTATGCCCGGTGTAAAAAGTTTTTTTTTTTATTGTTTCTGTCGTACGATGGATCCTTAGACAAGGAAGATCGTTTTGAAGGGTGATAGCTTCTACAGCTCCAGTTCAAGTGTATAGATACTTTATATGAGTATATGATTCATCTTTGCAACTCCATATTGTTCTGAGGCTTTGGTAGGATCCTTTTTATTCAACGCCTCAGCTTGCTTCACCAAAAATGAGGTACATCACATCATGGCTGAGCTTTGAAATGGTCTAAAAGTTGTAGCTCTGCTGATACATTTCCCTGTGAAATCTGGTACATTTTTTACTTTCCATTTCACTGCCGAAAGTCGACCAAAAGTTTCATTCACAGACCATTTTTATTTGCCGTGAAAAAGTCTATTGTGATAGTCCAAAAATACTACAGCCTTGAGCCTTAACATTTTTCAAATCCGTGATCACCCATTAAAAGGAGATGTTTCTATATAGGGACTCAAAAAAATCAATATAAACTTAATTTGCATTCGTTCGATTAAGTTTGCGAAAGACTAGCTTTTTCTTTGTGTTGATGCAAAAAGACCAATCTTCAGACTAAGCGAAATATTTTACATAAAGGAAGAACTCATGAATATAAAAATAAGAAAATCAATCAGCCGCGAAGGTTCTCGAAAACACTTAATACGAGAGTCTCGAGTCAAGAGAAAGAGGTCTTCCAAGGAAAGAGTTTCATCAGTGGACTATTTTTCGCAACGCACTTGTTTTTTGTGCGAAAAAAGGACCAGAATTGAGAAGGAAAGAGAAATTTTCATTTAAGTTAAAATTTCCTTTGCGAACAGATGGCGAAGGACTCGAGGCCGCAATCACTGAGGATATATGTATTTCTTCTCCTTTCTATTCTTAGATTTTATACTTTATTCTTTTCGCAAAGTACACTGCGGCTCAAGAGATAAGAAGGAGAAGAAGAACTTTTGGATATAAAAATGAAACCTCTGCCAGTGAAAAAAAAGTTTTATGTTTTATCTACGTTCATAAAAGCTCATTTTCCGGGGTCTCACAGTACTTAAGACATCTTGGCGAATGAATCTTATAACGAAATAGTCACACCAGTGGCTTGAGGCAAATAAGAAGATTAGCCAAAAGCGGTTGCTATGACACTTCACCCTAAAATTCTACCGATTATGCTTCAAGAAGATTTCACGTACATGCTAAGAACCGTATTCCCATATTCGCATTTGAACCAAAGGTATGACGATAACCTATGAAGCCGTCAGCCCACAGCCTTAAACCAACAATTTTAGTGCAGGTTACCAAGTCTTGGAGAGCATCATAAACGATACAATGTAATGCAAATCCATCGTATAGCCCGAAAAATCGGTATAGTGGCTTCTCGCTTCAACCAGGCTTTTAAATTTTGTACAAGCGTTTTTTAGCATTCAAATTTTGGTTTTGGCACAGGCTTTATCGCATGGATAATATCCTATATAAGAGGCCAACAAAGCGGGGTCCTTAACCACCTCAGGGTTTTTTTTTTTAAAAGCCGAACCCCTGCCCAAGTGGCGGACACTGCGGTCTGAAGGAGTGAACCTGTCGTATTATTTAGGCCAATAGATATTCCAACCTTTTGATGAAGGTGAGAATGTTTTAAGCATTGGGTTGCCTTATGGGGAGCATTTCTCTTTGAGGAAGATATTAGATTAGACATCATCTCAAGCGGCAATGGTCGGAGAGAAAGCTCATAAGCTTTGTAATCTTAATTTTAAGGATTTCTCTGTAAAAGAAGGGATTGATTAGTAATTTAAATTATCTGAGTCCCGGTAGTTCGCTCCAGTGAGCAATGCGTAGCTTGCCAGACCTGTGGTTGTAGTCCAGCATGAGCCACAGAAAGGTTCCGGCCCAGTGGACGCGGTTTTTGAACCAGCCCTGGCAAGTTTGTCCACAATTCCATTACCTCCTATTCCACGATGATCTGGAACCCATCCTTACCTGACTTTATTACGTTGGGCTAGGGATTATAAGGCGTCGTTGGAGCTTTTGACACATTTTGATTCCATTACCTCAGGATTGCCAGTGATACCTTATGCCTGTGGCTCAATGGTAAATGCATCAGCTGCCAAGTGGGTCGTCGCGAGATCGCGAGAAATGTACATCCATGTAAAAAAGGATCAGATCAAGGAACCAACTTGTATACCGGGAAGGTACACAAATCTCTTTGAAGTGCGTTAAATGAGACCATTTAAGTGATCGAACGTTCAATAAAGCAGACGCATGTCACAATTGGTAATAGAAAAAAAAATCGTAGAGCATCGGGAAAGCATCGATTTAAAAGTTAAAAGTTTTTTTTTTTTTTACAAAAAACAAAGTTTCATAATAGACGTATTTTCGAATCCGGCTGCTGTCAAAATGGACAAAAATTTGGACTGCAAGAATAACTCTCAAAAACTAAGACAAATTTCATCTTACCTTGGCTTGCAAATAAGAAACTTTGGAATCATTCACCACTGCCAACTGTCTTATAAAAGGAATTAAGAATAGAGATTGGAAAAAACACAAATTTGAAGGATGTTCAGGAAATGATGAGACAAAAACAAATCCTCAGTGATCCGTGATCTGTAGTCTGGTTGAAGAAAACTATAAGATGCGCAATTAAGTTCTGTTTGTCTGTTTGCTCCAGCAGTAAGTTCTTGTCGAACTTGGGGAACTGTTGATTTTCTGCTTTCATTGGAAGAAAAAGGCGATTGAAGTGTATCGAGTGCTCCAAAAAAGTTTACGGAGATGCTGCTCTAAATGAAATAAAATTCCGTGAGTACAGTTCCGTCATTTTAAAGACGTCCGTCTGAAGGAAGGCCAAAATCTTTCGAAGGCGCTGAATTTGAGGCATTGCAATGAGGATCCGTCCCAAACGTAAGAATAGCTAGCTTCAGTATAGAATTTACCAGCCAAGCCATTTCTAAGCGTTGCAAATACTTCGAAAACAAGGAACTAAGTTTCCTCATGATTTGAAGGAACGTTTCGTTTTTTTAAACTAACCTGGAAATGCACAAATGGGAAGTCCTACCACACCCGCCATATTCCCTACATATTGCGCCATCCGATTATGACTTGTTTTGTTCGATTGCACATGGTCCGGCTTGATTCTGGGATAGCATCAAAAGATGAACACTTTTAACGTTATGACATTCGAGCTCTTCCACAAAGAGTGGAAAAATTTGCAGCTAGAGGAGGGCAATTCTTTAAATGATTCATTTGTAACCATTTTTTCAAAATAAAATTGCGCATCTATTAACAGAGTAACTCAATCAGAAAGGCTGGCCATTCTTGGTAACAAAATAGAGCGAATATTACACTATAATATTATATTACACAACATTTCTTTCCCTTGAAGTGTTTGTAAAAGGCGCAACTGCAAGGGGTGCCCTTAGACGAAGAGAATCAGTTGTAAGCCCACAAAAACAGACAGAATAATATTTAAATGTTTTGAAGAGAAAGGATAAAGGATACAAGTAAGACTCCAGCAATTTATAAGGGAATTATAGACTTGGTTTTGTCTAATATTGCGTGATTGAAAGGCCCGAAATCTAGTATCTTATATTCGAAAAATAATATTTCTTCTTACACCAAAAAGTTGCTGCGACTATAATTGCGGTTATTAAGACGATCTATCATCGTCTCGATGACTTAAGAACGAAGAGACTTTAATGCAATGGGTTCATAGTTAGACAAATTTTGTTTTCCAATTTTTTCGAAGAAACTAGAAGATCAGGACAGAAGAATAGTGAGATTACCATTGCAAACACAGAGGAGATGGAATACTTGAATTTTTTTCACTTTCAAATGGAAAATAAATAAATCAGACCGAAAGCAATGCTTTTTTTTATTGAAAGTTTTTATCACTTTCCCAACCAACGTTAAGATAATAAGTCAGGAAAACTAAAAATATTTATTTCTATCTATCTACGTTTAACATTGAACTAAAATAAAAAAAAAAAAAAAACATTAAGCTCATAGATTAATATTAGTCTTCTGTAGATCGGGATCGTTGCCCCCATTGTCATTATGTTGGCTAATTGCCAGTTTGAGACTTGCCCATCAATCGATCCGATTAGGAATAACAACATAGAAACTATTATTTTTCTCGATATTTTGAACAAAATGTTGTCATCTGAGGGTTCAAAAATTGATGCTAGACACGAACATTCAGTAACGTTGATACTCAATATGAGGTTTCAAATTGAGTGATGATTCAAATTGATTTTTTAGTTTTTGACTCGACTTTTATTGATACTCAGCTTTCCAACTTAGCAAAGTCTTCACTTACATCGTTATTAGTTGTATGTTTAACATCATACAGAAAGGCATTAAAAAAAAAGAAAAACTAGTTATATGTAAAAAGACCCGCCGTCGGACTCGCGCACCGAGGGTTCCGTACAAATTTGTAGGTGTATAAATAAAAGTTCTTCCATCATCCATGAATCAAGTCATAGTTATGATAAGTTTAAAGACAAAGGTGTCTTTATCATCTCAGTTATCCTTTATTTGATATTTACACACATCATTTATTTAATAATATAACTAAAATTCCTACACTTACCTTGCAGCAATAAGTAAGCTGCCTGATAATATGTTTGACAATATTATAATATAATATGACAAGCTGTTTAAAAAATGTATCCCCTTCCCATACTTAGGGATAAGTCGCGCCCATTGCGGTATCTACAATTATGTTTATAATCACAATTTAAATTTAGGTTTTGATTCCCTTGCGCGTAGTTGCTTTACTTTTTTGCGTTGACCCATATGAGTTTCAACTTGTTAAGGGTAATAAGTTTATGATTATTAAAAAAAAAATATGATGTAACTAAAAAGGTTTTCGGAATTTTTCCTTTATATTTGCTAGAAAATAATTTTCGCAATTTTTCCTTTATCCGTGCTATAAGACCTTGCTTTCTACAAAATTTCAAGATTCTGAGTTCACGAGAAATACCGTGTAGGTTTTGATTCCCTTGCGAGTGTCAATTTGTGGAAAAGGGAATAAAAATGCTGTATCCCGAAGCATTCCTTATGTAACTGAAAGTACCAAAGCACTGTAGATATTGTTAACATATAACTTTAGCATTTGTTTTGCAGAGTTGGTTATTGGTAAAAATTAAATGAGCTATTTTTTTGGTAAATCGACTTGATTTTTTTTTTAAATGTTAAGTCTCTTGTATAAGTGGTGTGAATTTAATTTTAAGCCAATATTTATCCAGAATGGGATGTTCTCTTAAACTACCTCAACGCTTTCGTAACTTTAAAGTCTGATGAATAAACAATAAAACGTCCTTTAAGTGATTAGTCGACTTTAATAGGAGTATAACTCTTATGCCTGGATAAGAGCTCCTATAGACATATTGAGCCGGTTCGATACAGAACAAATTCGAGCAATAAAACTAATAACTTCATCATCGCCATTACATCTTTAGTTTTATCGTTCTTGTTCTTTTTGCACAATCCGTACTGAAGCTGCATTCCTCCTACTCACCAGATCACCCTCATGTCCTGCCATTAGATATATTCAAAAACACTGTGCATCAATACTTTACTTTACTTTAACCTTCCACATAATTTCCACTCGCGTTACGAGTCAGCATCATGCAAGTTCTCACAATCCCTTGAATTCATGTACTATATAATATCTCGGAGTAACCATCGACCAACATTTCCTTTGGCGTGAGCATATAACTGACTTGCGTTCTGAACTTAAGAGCACAATTGTTGCCATGGTGTATCAAGCAACACTCAACTCTCGAAGTGCAAAAGCAGGTGTACTACTCACTAGCTGAGTCACGCATAAGATATGGGATCCTGGCATGGGGAACCGTAGCGAAATCACATTTCGACAAAATATCTAACTTAGAACATCGTCTCATTAAACTTATTAGACTTGATAGTTCAAATCTTAGAGTTTTAGATGTCAAAACAATTTTCAAAATGACAATACTGCTGCACTACATGGACGACCGGCGTTTTCTACAACCTATACGCCACACGCTAAATACAAGAAGACGAGCCCTAGTGATGTAAGAACTACCTGCAACATACAACATTACGAATATCGAGTGCTAAGATATGCTATCCTAATATTTATCAATACGCTTCCTCGATTTTTGAACGATATTTCGAATGCGAATCACACAATTTTATTAAAAATCATTTCAAAACGAAATTTTTAAACAACCACCTGCAGATAAGCACTTTGCTTTGCGAGTAAAAATTCTAATTTGTGAATAAATCAAATGTGTTAAAATAAAATCTATCTATCTATCTTATTTCAAAAATTCTTCAAATAATCATTGACATTCCATTGATCAAAATAAATACCATTCCAAACCATCTTCCGGATGGATGAATGGTGATCGCCCGTTCGTTTCATTCTCAGCAAAATCAAAATACTCAATCTTTGAGATTTCCAGCTCCAGACACTTAAAGCGGAAGAACCAATTTACAAACTCTTGTAGAGGAAAAAGTTTCAATCAAAAATATTAGAACAGCTTTCAATGTAGAAACAAATAATGGCAATAATTTTAAAGAGTGCAATCAAAACCAAGATTTTCAGGGCGAATTAGATGAGGAAAATTTTTCATTTCATTTTTACGCGTAGTTGGAAAAAGGAAAAACTGTTAAGTTATATTGAAATTTCACACAATTAAACCAACGACTGAGGACTTTGATTTTCCAATCTCTAGAAAAACTTTGCAGAAGTATTTCCAACAAAAGCACATAAAAGATCACAACTTGTTGCCGGCATTCAATTCTCTTAAACTAGCCTAAAAGATTGGCATGTTTGCAATTATTTTGAGCAACAATCCTCGTAAATTTATAAACAAAAACCTTGCAACTATTTTCAAGATATCGGGCCATTTTTAAAATTCAAGAAAACCAAAAAAGAAACAAACTAAAAACAACATGAATCACACAAAAATAAGCAAATAAGCTTTATGTATGTTTTAAAAATAGCTCGGCGCGAAAGTGTCAGCCTAATACACTTTCAGAAGGTAATTCAAAATATCACGATACGCGAATAGCATTATTTAAGCACCGTGCCCCCGTCTGTCATCACTCGTTCCTTCTGAATCATGAAACAAGTCGGTTGTCAATTAACACGAAGCTCGAAAAGCTGTACGACGAATACTCACGCAAGAGAAGAGTTGTCGAATTCGAAATCGTTTCGTCTAACCCTTGGGGAACATCAGCTGCTGTTACACCAGTGCCGGGTCCCATACATCAGCTGAAATTAATTAACAACTCAGAATGACATCAGAATTGGCATCGCAAAGGCAAGACGCTAGACAGTGTAGGGGGTTGTGGCTTACTAGCCTTCTAGTGTGCATGACTTCACCGAGCTGCGATATCAGATTGCTGATATATTATCGCAATCGGGAATGGGATGATCATTGTCAAAATGTCAGCGTTACGCGTGTTCTTTTCAGGCCAAAATGCCTTCGTCCGCATTTGTGCGGTGCTGTTTGGCATGGCAAACAGATACTTGTGCCTTATCTTGCGACCGCCATAGTTTAAGTTGTTTCACTTAATTTACATAAGCCCTGGCTGCTTTTTTATGACCCGCCAATGGCTGACCGCTTGTGTGTTAGCGGAGCCGTGTAAATTGATGATGATTATTTGTGTACTAAATCTAGTTAGTGGCATTATTCATGCCTAGCAGAGTGGGCCGTCACAAAATAGTTTATAAATTTACACTGCCGTCCATGAGTTTCCGGATAAATAATTTTTGTCAATAACACTGGTCTGAATCAAAATCCTCCTTTCAATAAAACTATGATTCGTATAAAGAGTTTAACATTCTAAATCTATATCTGCTTTTTATTTTGTGCTTTCACGAATACTTTTCGTTTTTTTAAGTTGATTTTAAATATTTAAAAATTGGTTTGGGTGCGAGAAGGTCTGCCCATACCATGAACTTACCATCACATGATAAAATAAAAAATTTAGGTGCTACCATCAAATATAAAATAAATAAAAATATAAAATAAAATACATATTTTTCCAGCTTTGAATCAAATTTAAAAAACATTTGCAAATCTAATATTAATTTTTTAAACCTAAGTGGCCTTCATCCGCTTTTGAAAGTATCCATGCTTCTGCCCCATGTAGTAGGACGGTGATGAGGTATTATAGAGCGGAGCTAAGTTATTCTATCTATCTATGTTTACAGTGGAGCCTAGGTAGACAAAGTCCTTAACTACCTCAAAGTTATAGCTATCTCTTGTTACATTCTGACCAAGATGTCGGAGTCATTTCTAGATGACAAAATATGTTTTTTTTGCCCTCGTATACCGCCAAACCCATCTTTGAGTTTCGTCTGAACACTCATAAACTCATATATCAATATCTTCGGTGTATGCGAGTTATTGAATAGACCTTTAAAAGATAGATGCCTCTGGTGTTCACACGGGATTTTCGCACTATTATTTCAAGTACAATGTTGAAGAAACCACATGACGGTGTACAACCTTTCCTAGAACGTTGTTTGACATCGAATGGATCGGTGGCATCTTTGTCGATCTTAAGGGGGTATTCCAGTCTAGAGGCATGAATTTCATGTAATTTTTGAAGTGTCATAAAAAAAAGGCAATTAATATTTTTAGTATCCATTTTTGTATTAGTTATTTACTAACAAAAAAAAATCAAAAAAAAAATGTTGAAAATTTCAAAAATTACCAGTTGATGAAGTGGGAGTCTCAAAAAATTTAGGCATAACCATACCCACGACTTAAACCCTCCTAGCAATCTGAAACCAAAAAGAAAAAAATTTAGAATAATTTCGCAAAGTGTGAAACTACGGAAAAGTTGGAAAGATTTTTTTTCACAAAATGGCGACTGCCTGAAAAAAAAATAACAATTTTTTTACCACTTTTTTGACTGTTTCGAATTTAAAAAAAATAATATTATATAATAAATAAATTAAAATAAATAGAAATTTTTAGATAGGGTTAATTCCAGACATAGACAAGTCTATAAAGAAGACTCTATAAAAAATTCAGGTAAATCGTTGGTATTGTTTTGAAACAGACAGTTTCGACAGAAACGCGTTTAAAGTTTCGCGTAAAGTTTTTCTCAGTCAAAGTCATGAAATGATATTGTAGACTTACATTTATTCAATCTGCCATTCCTGCTTCATACATCGGACCTTCCTCGACTTCGAAAAAACTATTTTCCGCGTTTTTCTCTTCATATCGAGCAGTTCTGGCATCCTTTAATGCGTCGGATGTTCGTATCCCGGAGCGGTCCATACGGGCGTTATCTCGTTTCACAGCAAATGAATGAGCTTCCAGGCCAGTTTTCATTCCCATAAGCTCCATCATTTTTAAAATAGGTATGAAGCCTTCATTAAAATACCAACAGCAATAAATGTCGCTATCTTATTCATCTTAGGTCCGGAATGAATATGTTTTGGATCGAAAGTCCAAATTAAAGAGTTTAGAGACTCATTATTATTTTGAGTTTCTGAACCTAAACAGCGAGTCAATAATTTCTCTGATGATAAACTTTCGTAAATTGGCTTTATAATTTTCAAAACTTCATCACACTGAGGAGGATTTTCGTGGTCAAACTCCTGTAATGTACCTTCAGATGCAGCTTTTTGCCATTAGCACAAACTCTCCGCACCAGGGCAATATATTTGTTGCGGATTTTCATTCGTAAAACTGTTATGGTAATAAGTAGTCCAAACTGCATTTTTCAGGCTATCAGCAGAATCAGAGTGCCGGCGAATCGCCAACACATAATATAAAGACAATTTAGACAATTTGTCCACTTAGTTTGAAGGTTAGAATTCAACTGTTAGCGGATGGACGTAAGTGAACACTAAATATAAAAGATACCAGTCACCTTGGCTTCTTGTATTACAATATATACAAAGGACAAAAGGTTTTACTGAGAAATACGGATTCAGGTAGACGTTATTTGTTCGATTAGTTCCGGCCGAACCAGTTTGGATGCCGGGTCAGTAAAAAACCGATATCTCCAAAAATAATTTGAATTTGAACGTCTTTGTAGGAAAGAAAAAGAGGCCGACTTTGACTAATGAAGGTATGAACGACAGAACCTCCAACAAATTTTCTGACAGCCACCAAAATTGACGGTGCTGCTTCCGCGCATCTGCTGTATCGTTGATTGATACCGCCCTGCTGAAGCGGGGACAGTCCTCAGAACTGTGGATAATGTCTCGTTTGTAGTCGAGTCGCCTGTCTTCACCTGAACGGGCGATGTGGAAGATTAGTGGCCAAGCCATACTATTCTGTATCAAACCTTTTGAGTCGAAGTAGGTGAAGGCCTCTGGAGGAAAAAGGCCACTAAGACGTACTCTCGTGGTATAAATCGTTGGGTTGATCGAAGTTATTGCCCTTGCAATGTGTGTTCGGATAAGATTAATAAGGAAATTATCCACTCTGATAATGTTGGCCCCATTGTAAAGAACCTCCTTGCGATAGATTTTTTTGTATTGGGACAATGGAGTTTTATATAAACGAAGACAAGCCCTCGGGCATTGCCATTCAGAAATCCGAATCTTTTCCATCGAATTTGCTGTCACGTTGAACCACACGGAAGACCCATAAATAATCATTGGCCTGACAAGAGCCAGAGCTTTGGCTCTGACTAGAGGTACATCTTTATGTTTATTTAAATATAGATATTGGTCGGACCAGAGCCCTAGGTATAGGTATACACTTCGATTTGCTAATGGCTGCCCGTGTTGTCCCACGATCCAGAAATTTCGCCAATTCTTTCGTGTATCCCAAGAGGCCCTAGACGAACAGTCTCCGATTTCTAGTAATTAATCTTTAACTTCCAGTCGTCACAATAACGCTGGATTTTATCAAAGTCGCATTGCAAGTTCAATCTGATCAGTCTTTAATCTTCGGTCCCTTTCTTTACACAATCAAGGCGTCTGCGTACGCTAAAGCATGGTGAAGAGAACCTACAAAGATTAATCGTAAAAATGCTGAAAAGTATCGGAGAATTAACCGCACCTTGTTGTAGACCTCTTATTAATTAGAAAATACAAATAGAGGTTACATTGCCATTCTTGACAACTCTACCCACTTAGTCAGAGCTCTATTAACAACTTTTTCGAAAACTTTGCTTATTGTCGGAGGTAGACTAATTGACCGCAGATTTGCCGGATTGGAGTTATCTTTAAGCCTTTTTGAGATGGGCTGTACTTTCGCTGTTTTCCAGTGCACTGGATATTGTGCATTATTCAGTGCATTGTTAAACAGCTTCTCGATGGATGTGTCGAAGCACAATATTTTGTATCCCATCTATCCCTGTACATATTTTCTTCTTTAGTGAGTCGAAGATCGCTTGAATATCTGCTTTGGAAATGAATGGCGGATTTTCCCTGTCATCTGCCAAGGCATTATATGCCAAATTATCGTTATTGAACTCAGTGAAACCTCGGTTCTCTGATCGCCATTGTTGTATTTCATTCGAAGTTAGAAGTTGTGGAAAAGGACACGATTCTCCAAGTTGCGATTTGGGCCAATGCTAGCATTTGCCATATGCACTTTCTGAGAGGTCTCTCTTATTACCTCAACCTTTTCCTGCGGATCTTCAATCACAAAAAAATTTTCATCATCAGCGGCGTTTATCGGATCCACGCCTGCTGTCAGTAGGATACGTTCTTGTTTATTTGTGGGAACATACTCGCGTTGTTGAACTTTACCACGCGAATTTTGTTATTCCAGTATGAAATTCTCCTTAATAAGAAGTTGGATGTATTTTTAGCAACGACTTCAGAGCATCTTGAGTTCCCCATGAGTTTGGATAGGACGCCAAACCTAGACATGGCTTCATACATCTCGGTTCTGTGGGCGAAACAAAAACCAAAACCAACCTTGAAACTGATGAAAAGGTTGTGCGTTCGTATTTTCACAGATCTGCCGATATGTTAATATTTAGTCTAGGATCTATCAGCTTGTTGACGAACGGTTTCAAACGTTAACATTATATGGGGGGAAAGATGTTGTAGGCAATGTTGAAAAGATTGATCCCTCTATAATTGGCATAGCTTAGATGGTCTCTTTTCTTTAAGTATGGGCAACCAATACTGAGATTCCATTCATCTTTGATGCTTAGTTGTTCCATTGTTCGTCAGCTAAAGGGCCTTTTTAAGATTTAAGCATATATATAGTATGTTATTGCTATCTTTACTTTGTCTAGGTCGGATAAACGCTGTTGGCCTGCGTCGTCTTCATAGAGTGATTCAGGCTGCCTGCCAGTCTGTACATGTGGTTCTTCCATGTCCTCAGCGAGCAGTACGAGTAATGCAATGCCACTTTATCCATGTTTCCATGTGTCAGTGTTATAGACTTCAATCAGAATCATGAAAAATGAAAAAGATTTAAAGGATTCACAATTCTGAAACAATTTTCCAAGAACTGCATTGGAAACGTGGATTAAGAAATACAGAAAGCGAAACATCAAAATATGAAATTGGCTCAAATTAATACTGTTAAAGTCTTTGAATTTGTCTTTATAGTTCAGAACTAACTTAATTTAGTCATGTTTTCATGACCCGTTGATTAAGGTTGATCATCCAGCTGAGTTAAGGGTCTAGATAGTCTCCTAGATACTTTGCGCTCGGTGATAGAGATAGTTATTGACCATTAAGGCGGGAAGAGGTTAAAGGTTGGAATTAAATTTTTCTTTGTAAAAAGCATCATTTTCGTTTTAGCAGGGTTAATACTTCCACCACATCTTGTAGCCCAGATGTCAAATTTTTTCAAAGCAAGTTCCATGATCTCGCTGATCACGGTAGGAAATTTTCCAGACACAAGAATCACTTAGGCATCCCCAAATGCTTCTACTTTAATCCTCTCTCTATCTAGTTGTATTAGTACTTTATTCATGACAATAAGCCAGATAAGAGGTTGTATCCAAATAGTTGTAGATTTAGCCGAGTGCTATCTGAAAAATGCCAGAACTATAGCGACTGACAATTTTTATATTTCTGTCACTTTAGCAAGAACTATGCTTGCCCGTAAGACGCATTTGATTGGAACCCTGGAGATATTATCGGACGGGAGAATGCTTCTGTAGTTGTAGCCAAATGAAGAGATAAGCGGGAAGTTCTGATGCTGTACACAAAGCATGATCTTGAGGTGAAAGCTACTGAAAAAGGAACCGAAATAATGAAGCCATACAAAAACTAAAAGTAATAGACGACTATAATGGACATCTCGGATCAAATGGCGTGCTATTTCTCTCCGTTGGGAAAAGCAATTAGGTGGTACCACCTTTGTTGTCAACGTCTATAGTCAATGTTTTGGTAATTCAATTAATTTATTTATGAACAAACTTCTTTTTTTCCATAAGTTTTATTATATACATTAAAAACATTATTTCACAAACAAAATATCAACGACTGAAAATCTTCGTTTTTACAATTCACAGTTGATAAAAATTTGATAATCGTTTCAAATCTTTCGAGTTTAATTTTAGAAACCTTCTTAAAACTACCTAAAACTAGAAGAAAGTTTGTTAAATTAGATTTAATACGCTGCAACAAAAATGAAAAAAAATTTACTAAAGTATATTTATGTATATACACATGTTCAACTAGTGCGATTTTTTTTCCTTTCCTCTTATAATTCATAAAAACACGTTCCACTCAATCTCATCGATTTATTTATTTGTTTACTCACTTTCGATGCAAAACCTGTTAAAAAATAACATCATTAGCACCTTGATTGTTATTGAATGAGTATTATACTCTTTAATTGAAATTATTGTATTCGTTTGAGGTCTTTGAGTTCGTTTTTTTTTTATTGGTAGTCGGTCTATTTTTTATGCTACATGACATCATTTTACAAGCTTTTTTACAAAGTGTAAGCGTTCAATTTTATCTCTAGTAATAAGTACCAAAAGGCACAAGACTTTAATCCAATCAAGCTGTGACGGAACTATATGAATCAGCTCTCAAGTCTTTATCAAAATGCAAGTGAAAATAATCGTAATGAAACTCGTTTAAATTTATTTCTGGTTATTGCTGTTTGCGAACTTTTTGCCAATTTAATCTGATAAGATATCAGCGTTTATTTATAAAATATTTACTTTTATATATTTGGCATTTTAATTTAAGCTTTTCGGTAAACACATAGTGAACTGATAAATATTTTTTTTTATTATTATTGGCGTTGTTGCATTCTTACGCCCATAAGGCAAATAAAAAAATTATTATAGTATAAAATAAAATCACATAAAATTATTTAAGTATAGTTTTTTCGATTGCTAGTCTTTATTCAAATAAAGAATTGTATTTGAGGTTGAGAAGCGCTTTAGTTATGAAGAAGAGCTAAACAGATTGCACAGTGTGGCCTAAAAGTATTCATTCGACGTTGTTTCGCTATATCTCTAAAAAGAAACCAATTAATTTCATAAATCCCTTTTGAGATTTTCATTTGGATCTTAACATAATTTTCTGATGCTTTTTGCGTCCCATTTTAGTTCATTTTACAGCATTTTCGCTTTGGTTTTGGCAATCAATCCTGTTGTACCAGTCTCTATTCTTTAATTTTCTGTAGTCTCGTTTGTCACAGCTCTTTATCGCTTGGCAAAAGCAATAACAGTATTACCTGCCGACGTTCTTGAGAAAGGCATGATTTCACTGATTGTATTTTTGGACTTTATGAAAGCGCATTTGATACGTTAAGTCACTCTTTACTTCTGCACAAATTAAAAAATCATTTTGCTTTCGAGGACTCAGCTCAAAGATGCGATGCAATAAGTTTGCATTTATTGCATTGCATCTTTGCGCCCGAACCCTAATTTTCTACCACAATAATCAGTACTCAAAAGTTTTATCTGAAATCTGTATGAGCTCTTATAAACGATATCTCCAAATAAATATGTGCGGATGATATTCAGATATACAAAGAGGTACCAAAAAAATTCAATGATCAATTACATCTAAATGCGTCCGAAACATAAATAAGCATCTGAGAGAGTTTTCTTTAATTTTTTCTTATTCTTCAATTTAGAAGGTTTAATTTCGTCCGCATCCTGAGATGTATTTGGACTTCACACCGCTTTTTGCAGTCACAAGCTCTTCTTCTCTACAGGTCTTGATTTCCGATCTTTCTTCTTCATTTGATTCTATAGTATATTTTGTGCTCCAAACTCGCATTCAAACTTAAAGTCTTGATCCTTGAGCCTTTGTAGTTTGTATGTCAACCCAAATGTCAATAAAGTCGGGCTGTAATTCGTCAGCCTTACCCAAGGTAGATCTTGCTTCCGTTTCCGAAGATATTTTGGTTTCTTGTTTAATTTAAGACGATTCGATTGATTGATTGTTGGCTTTTTAAATTTGTGATTGATCAGTGTCATTCGATACGGAAGCAAACTTTTTTTTAGTGGACTTTTTGTGTGTCTTCTTGGGCTTCAATCACTTCAGTATGGTCTTCTATGTCTCTCGTTTTTTCACAAAAGTGTCAAAGTTACCCTCTGTTTGAGGCTTAAACCTAGCTTTGCAATTGCATGGATGTCGGGCAGAAAATACTTCTCCTCATCTCGTTGTAAAAAAAAATAGCAATCGAGTTCATAAGCTTGTTCAAGTTCTTCGGTGTTTATTTCAACCAGTACGTGACTTAAGATATCCGTATTGACCATGTTGTTGCCAAGATTCAAGGCATTCACCGTGATTTAAGCTTTACGAAGCGGTTTCTACCTAAAGAGGTGAATGCCAAGTTAATAAATTCCTTCGTCCCCCCATTAATTCTAAATGGCTTTGAAATTTTTGCAAATCCTGACACAGCTTCTCCTGTGCAAGATATATTTTCAACCTGGAACGTGCCAACGTTCACTTCTCATCGGACAGTTCAGGCACTACATACAACTATTTAAAGTTTTGCCCTATTTCCGAAATCAAATTCGTGAAATCGGACAGTACTCATAATATAATTCGGCCAAGACACAAATTACAAGTAAGCATTCGACAATTTTTAATCCATGCGATTCATTTATGGAAGTTCTTGCCCCAACTTAGAAAAAGATTGAACACAACAGACACTTTCAAAAAAGAAAATATTTCAATTCTTTTCTACGAGAGCAGTTAAGGTATTGATGACACTTTTCTTTTCATCTTCCACTATAGGTATCCATGTATATAGTCTTTTATTCTATACATTCTTACCGTCTCCATTTCTATTCTTGTCCTCAGTTCTTCTCTAGCCACACTTTATTCTCTAAAAGTTTTAAGTTTAAAATTATTAAAACTTTTAATATCATTAATTGTATATTTTTACAATTGTATGATTTACCTGTAAAAGACAAAAAGTTTATAATTTATGTTGGTAAGAGATGCTTTCTTAAAAAAATAAAATAAATACGCGATTGACAATCTACAGACAGTAGCTGATGTGGTCTTAAGAGGCAATTGTGTATCCACGAGCTCTTCGAAAGTATTGTCTACGACTTTTGTTCGTATCATATTACAGAATTAGTATCTTAAGCTCTACAAAAACGACATCAAGTCAACCAACTTGAGTCTTTTCATATTTTCTTTGACTTCCTTTGGCTTCTTTTTTATAAACTCGTGTCTCCGGCCTCATTTTTCTTATAGATAAAATCTTATATCAAAAATAACTAATAACAGGTCATCAGCTTTGGAATACCTCAAGGTTGTCATTTCGTACCCATCATTTCAATTCCCTCGACAAGCAACAGGATTTGCGTCTTTTAAGATTCATTAACGCCGATGTAATGAGAATCTCTAATCTCGATCACTTCAATAACAAAAATCTTGTTAGAGCTTAATGCGCCGCATCTGATAAAAATATTTTTCTCTAAAGCAAAAACAGCGAAGCGATAGTGAGGTCTTCATGTAGCTTCAATTTAACCTTGTAGGGGAGAAACCAGAGATGACTTTTGTTCAGTCCCTGAGATCTTCGGCGTGATGAGGTTTTCAGCTTAAGACGCAAACTTCAAGCAAAAGCTGCAATTTCTGCGTTGAGCCTACAATAATCATCAACATAGTATCCAAGCAAAAGACCTATCTGTGCCCAAGATAACATGTGAGCCGAGGGCGCATTCCATAATTTATTCATATATTTATTATAAAGATACCAAAATCGGCTGGTACATATTTTCCACATTGAAGGGTTTTAATGTCAATTAAGACACCTTGATCTTGATCGGTAAGCCGCTAGTTTAGATGGCTCGATGATGAATTTAAGTTTCTTAAGGGGATTTCTCCTTGGAGTGCATGTGCTAACATTTTACTTTTTTAAATGAAAACAGCAAAGCTCTTTGAGTGCGGTGTTTTTCTTGCTTTTGTTCATGATATACAGAACGCTTAAAAAAAATGTTTTGAAAAAAAAAACCAAAATGGCGGCTCCGCGCACTGCCCCTCTTTGTTGATCCAAAACACAAATTCAAAGCATATTCAATTTTTGACCCTTTGGTCATGGAATGACGGATGGGTTTTAAAATTGTGCCGGCACGTACAAACTGCAATGTAAAAATAATTTCATTGCATTCGTTGAGGAACGGTCGCGGAAAAGTGTATTTTTTTGTGGTAAAAAAAGTGCGGTACATGGAAACAAAAAAACAATATTTTCTTCTCATATTTTATTTTATTAATCAAAAAAATGGATGCCCAAAGCAACAAAACGCGAAAGCCACGTGGAACGAATGCAGAGCCAAAAGCAGATAGAAAAAAAAACTATTGCGAAAAAAGAAGAGAGCCCACGCAATCTTCAACCTCAAAGACATAGAAGCGCCTTAAAAACGATATCTTGCGCCAGAAGCTTTTATAAAAATAACCGAAAATTAAGCCGCAGGTTAGAAGTGCCGAACTCAGACTCTTCGAAATCGTAATGGTAATCTTGTTACCGATCCGCAGGGAGTTGGAGATGTATTCAAGCAGCATTTCCGTACCTTTTCCTCATCACTAATTGGACAACACCAGTATGACTCCGGTCCTAACAAATCAACGATAGACAAGATTTAACACTATGTTAAATCCTGAAAAACGACTTGCAATTTGGAAACCTATCACCTAGTCATTTACTGCAAAGCCCCATTTGACAGTAAAAAGTGCTCCGAGCTCTACAATGTGATGGCTGAATTCGGGTATCCGGGAAAAGTGGTCCGGTTGTGTCGTACAACGCTCGAATATTACTATTTAAAAAAAGCGCTGGATTTCGGCAAGGAGATGGACTGTTATCTGACTTCATCAATCTTATCTTGAAACAAATAGTACGACGGGTGTTGAAGCCGAAGGCTCTATCGATCTCGATATCCTCGCTCCGCATGCGTAGTTGAAGAATGAATGAGAACGAAATATATTCTGTCAACCAGAAATAGAAATAGATCTACAATTTTTCATTCCATAACATAGCAGATGATACAATAATATAAAAATTTTAAATTACATGGAGTGAATAAATTATAGTCGTCATTTAATTAGCTAACAACTTACAAATGAGTGTTAGCCGACATTTCATTTCAGTTTTTTTAGATTGATTAATATCTCTGGAGTGGGGTGGCATTAAAATATACAAATACAAATAATAATGAGAATAAAAAACAATTAAAATTTATTCAAGAAAAAATCCATAAGATAAGCACAGATTTTAAAGTAGAATTCGTAGTAATAAATAGTTCAATATTAGCATTTAATGTAGTTATTATAGTATAGTATAGTATAATGTAGTTATTATAGTTATTAGTTAATCGTATGGATTGTGGAAGTTTATTGAAATAGCATGGGACAGTAAGAGTGTAGTACGTTTACTAAACCCGTGTTATTTGTCCTTAGACGATAAGTTGAATTTGTTCTGCTTGGAATGTTTCCGCGTGTTTAATGGTAATATTTTACATATTCTAAACAGGAGCCAACTATGAGTACGACGATTGCAGTAAGTAAGAATGTGAACTAGATATTTTTGAGCAATCAAGACTGGTCTTATCGCATTGAAATTTGAGCCTCCCCAACATACAATGCCATATTGCAATTTAGAGTGTGCCAGTCCATAGTAAAATTTTAATAAAACTTTATTTGAGCGGTATGAGAAACAGTTTACGAGCCACCAGGTTCATGTGTGATTTTATTGTTTGTAAGTGATCCATACAATTCCGATTTTGATCTATTAAGACTCCTAGATATTTAAAATTCTTGACTGATTCAATTATAAAACACTTCTCGGAATACGTATTCTGTTCATAAAAGTTTTGTATGCCGCATACTTGCCGGAAGGCTAAATCTAGTACAATCATGCGCGTGAAAGCGAAGGTTGTATTCTGGTAAAGTATTGCCGGATATTTTCAGTGTCAATAATTTGTTTTTTTTGCTAATGAGTAACTTGTGATGAGCAAACCAGACCCTACGATTTTCTCGGTCTTCTACGATTTTCGTAATGCAATCAATTTGGTTTTGGAACATATATGTAAAGGTTATTTCATCGGCGGATGCAGTCGCTATTCCATTGAATTGCTGTCTGAGAATTGAGTCAATAGAAATTAAAAATAAAAGTGGCCCTAGTACAGAATTTTGAGGGACTCCATTTTTTTAGACTAGTGGCTTTCTAAAAACACCATTTACCTTAACTTTTTGAACTCTGCCTTTGAGATATGTTTTGAACAAGTTAAGTATTGTTCCCCTAAATCCAGCATTGTATAATTTATCTAATAACAGCAAAGGCTTAGTAGACATATTTTTGTTAAGCCCTTTATGTAGTTGACTGCAGACCCTAAGGATAGCATCCTCTGTTGATAACCTCGGCTTAAAACCAAATTGATTACGTGAAAAAAACTAATTTTTCTTCTTCTTGAGAATTTTTTCAAATACTTTTGAAAATGTGGACAATAACGATATGGAGCTGTAGTTTGACACATCTTTTCTGTTACCTTTCTTGGAAAGTGGAATTACTTTTGCAAATTTTAGTGGGCTTGGAAACCATCCATTTTTAATACTCAAGTTGAAAAAATAATATAGCTCAACACATCTACAATTTGCCACGCGATATTTTTTAACAGAATACTTGTCGTACCCTCACTTGTACAAGAATTTTTGTTCTTTAAGTTTATAATGACTTTATAGATTTCGACAGAATCAATAGAATCACATACAATCACATATAGGGGTAGTAAAGGAGTTCATCTATCTCGGAACTAACATTTTCTACACAAACAACATTAAGGTGGAGATCCGGCGGAAAATAATCCTGGGCTACCGATACTGCTTCGGTTTGTTAAAACAACTAGAAAAATCCTTCGTAGAATATTTGGTCCTACCTGTGAGAAGGGCGAATGAAGGAGAAAGCATAAACGCGTGGACATATTCCGGAAGACAAAAATACGTCGGCTACATGAGCTCATCAAGAGAATGGACAATAATGCTCCAGCCAAGAGAGTCTTCGAATCCAATTCACCAACCAGGTTTAAGAAGAACAGAATGACCGCACCCCCGGTTTTAGGACCAAGCAATTACAGAGGCTTGGTCTTACCAACTAGAAGCAGCGTGCTCGGGAGTTTCAAGAATGGAAGGCATCTCTATCTCAAGCTCTGATTCTTCTAAGATCATTTACATAATCCTGACTGGAGTAAATTGTTTTATTGAATCTTCATGCTCATAAATATGCTAACGTTGGGCAACGTTGAACACCATTAAAGAAGAAGAAAGAAGTGAAGACTTTCTCCTCTCATTTGCACTCATCATTTACATTGAATTAAATTTCTTATAACTACACAGTCAATAAGAAAACTCAAATTTATCACCCAATTTAGTTTGTTAATAATTTTGTACGCCATTAAACAAGCACAAATGATCCCGCGCCAATTAACTCCATCTACGTCCACGAGTATTAGGTCAATACCAAAAAAGGTAACAGCCGTAGTCATGTCAATAAATTTCCCAAATCTTCCAGATCATTTGCTAAGACAGTGAGGAGAAGCCCACGCTCTCCGAATTGATATAGACTCCTCTTCCGCTGCTATTGTAACTAGTTTGAGGGGACAAACCTCTTTCCGAAATTCATCCACCATTAGGTTCTGCGTCATTGGGTTAGAGTCGTCGTCGATTAAACGAAAATCCATCGTCGTTGCATTAATTGAATTGCTTCAACATATGGTCGCGTAAACTATTCAAAGATGTTCCAAATGTGTTGTCAAGGGCGACCCCCTTTTTACTTCACGGGAAATTCTGTATGCATTACACATTTTCACTCATGGAATTCCGCTTCCAGTTGCCCCATCTAAATCTAGTCTACCGCTCCTTATCTATCGTGAAAATAAAGTGAAAACTTGGAAAGAAAAAAACACAAAACACGTTCGCCAGACGTGTAACACAGACTGCACGTTGCAATAAACTTGAAAAAGTCCACGTCAATTGACGGTACTACTTCTAACATGGCTTTGACACAAGTAACACGTCTTTTCAATTAGGGCCTCGACAGGCATCCACTTCGTCGATTGTCTTATCACAGATGGAGAATGGAGCAAAATTGTAGTCGTGATAGGAAAGTCTTAAAAAAAGCTTGAAACGCTGCGGGACCAATTGAAAATGAATTGAGTTGAAGACATCTTTTAATGACTTGTTTAACATGGCCCTCAGAATGCTGCATCATTATTTCAAACAATAAAAATAGATATTCCCAGTGGAAACAATGTGAACTTAGCATAAGGAACGCAAATTAAGTATCTTTTCATTGTTATTATTATTCACCTCATATAAGGAAGGCTAATGAGACAAAACTGCGGGCTTTTATGCATGTATTTGCATCTTGGGACATTCTAATTGGGTTTAACTGGCTTTCGGAAAAAGACCGCAGTGAAAACAAAAGTCGGAATTTGAATATTATTTGTGGGAGAAGATTGTGTGGCTTTTGAGAACGTGGACGTTTTCCATGATACGATACCTTTGTCAGGGAAGTACTTCGCTTGACCACTCCCAACAAGCTGCCGAGACGAACATGGCAGTGGTCAACAAAGTGAAATGAACAAGGGATTTTAGAAATTGCTGAATCGCTGAACATGATATTTTGACACACAATTTTTACACAAGAATTTTTATATAATAAATGCTCTCCATCACTTCGCATTATCGCTATGATCATCATTTTTATTTTTAAAGGCTCCGTGCCTTAAAATGGAAAACAGAACTCTTGTAGCATCACTTCGTTGTCTCTTTGCCTGTCACATTCCTTTTTTTCGGACCGCGTGGAGGTATCAAGTTCAAATTATTTAGTATTGTTTTATCTTATACTATAAATATCAAATACTTATGACTGCGGTCCTTTAAATCTGTAAAAAATCAAACTGCATAATGGACACAATCAATCAAAACGTCCAGTGTACCACAAAAAAAAGCAAAAAAAATATCATTGAGACTGTAATTCGTGATGCACTAACTATAAACATAACTCCAAGGTTTGTACGGAACCTTCGTAACACAAGTCCGACTCGCACTTGGCCGCCTTTTTCCGTTATAAATTGTTTGCTCTCAAAGGATTATGAGCGAACAGAAGGCTTGAAACTCAATAGGATTTGGGTTTCGATTGCTCTATGCATGGATTTCAAACAGTGCCGTTATATTTTACATTGACTTTTTGCATTCTCTCAGTTCGCAGTATTTTTTTGTCCATTATGCGGTATGCTAATATTAGATAGGAGTTGAAGATTTACTCAATAATAAATTTATTTCGATGTTTTCCCATTTCCTGAAAGGTTTTAAGAACTCTTTGTTGAGTTCTGTCCTTGTTGGAAATTGAAATGCGTGGTCTCGCTAACGTTTCGTAAGTGTCTCGGATGAACAATAACTTAGGATCTAAGGACGTGCTTGTTTATACTCTCTTTTACCCAAGCGGTTAGTACTCTCTTTTACCCAAGCGGTTAGTCTTGAAGTAAGTTTTACCTTCCTTCGATTTAACATTTGATCCAGTAAGCAGCTGAGCTACGCAACCGCTGTCAACGAGTTGAAGTTCGAAGAACTAATCAGCTAGCAAATATTTGATCACTTAAAAACATATAATCTTTTAACAGTAATCCAGTCAGGATCTAGAAGCGATTATAGTTGTACGACTGCAATGAATAACTTGGTTTAGGATTAACGTACAAAAGTTGATCAGGGAAACATAACATCTTTGGTATAATTCTGAACAGATGCGGCATTGACCAATCACGATTTATTCGAGGGGTGCCATTACGTACGAGATTTATGCCGGTGGTTATTTTAAGGGTTCCGTACCACCCTTTCCCATAAGAGCACGTGGAGTTATTAAGTTGAAATTGGTTACAAATACTTATGAATGCGGTCTCTTCTGAATCGGCTCAGTCAAAAGATACGAATGTTTATACTGAATATTTTTATACGCGCAAGGGAATCAACTCCTTAGGGTACTATCTACATACAAACAAAAGTCTGAAAACTCTTTGAGAGTCAACTCGCGTAATGGATTTTGTACGGAACCTTCGTTGCGCATATCCGACTCGCACTTAGTCGTTTTCTTTTTTTACAATATGCTCGCTTTCAAGTATTCCTCATGTTAAACAGAGCTTGCCGAAGCGGAGAAAAATGAAAAGACTTTGGAGTGGTTTGAAACTCAGATGTGTTATTGGTTTCAACTGCTTCATAGGTGAAGTCCGAACTAGGATCGATAACTTGATGTTTTTTTTTTATTTCATTTGTGTATATAAATTCTAAGTTATAATTCTAAAAATATCTTTTAAGGATGAAGAAGCTTAAACACATTCGTTCAGTTGCAGAAATTGGAAAATAAAAAACGTTCATTAAAAATGTTCAGAATAATGTTGAAATACTTTTCTGATATAGGAGCTCGTACGCTTCGCATCCACATATAAATAGTTCCAAAGTAAAATCGCATGAAGAAAAAATTGACGTGATGTATTGACCAACTTGCATGATTAATTGCAATGTTCTTTGATGTCTTGCAAATTTAACTTTTTCAAAAAAATACTCCGGTTCTTTTGAGGCATTGATTCTATGCAACGATTAAACTGTTCTGTATTTCAGTAAAGCTCTTAATGAGCATCCATATATTTGTTTTGTGAATTCAAAAATACACTCGTTCCTGGTTTACCAAAAACAGTAAGTTTTCTATTAGACCCACAGTCCATACCTGGAAAAATTTCGCAGCCATACAAAATAATGGGAAGGGTGAAGGACCTAACCATCTTTAGTTTAAAACTGATCGGAAGATAATTAGCTGTAGGACTGAGACCCCGGAGTGCTCCAAAGATTTTTGACACAGTTCTAAAAATGTGGAAGTTTCAGCTAAGATCGTTACTAAAATATACTCCGAGATTCTTTATATTCCGTTGATATTCAACAGGAGACCAATTTAGGAAAAGTAGTGGAAGCTCTTCTTTATTTCTATTTATATTGATAATTACAGCTTTTATTTTTAAGAGATTCAAATGCAGGTTATTCAACATCGACCATTCATATATCTTGCTCAATTCCTCATTGATGGAGTCTATAGCCTTGATTTTCTGTGATTTATGAAACACGTAGTATTCTTGCACACTGTCCGCATATAAATGAAAAATTGCAGGTAGTAAGCCGTTGTAATATATCCTTTATGAAATGAATAAACAGCAGGGGTCCCAGTACTGAACCCTGAGGAACACCTGAGGGCACAGAAAGGCAGGTTGAAAAATTGTACCCTTTAAAAACGTACTGTGAACGATCACTAAGTTATGACGACACGAGAATTCCCTTTCAAGTTTTTTTTTTAAAAGGATATGATTAACGGAATCAAATGCCTTAGAAAAATTCAAAAATAAAATTATACCCATCATATTCTCGCCTAAGCTGGTAAGTAAGACATCGAAAACCTTCAACAGTGCTGATGTGCAATTGTACTTTGCGCAAAAAGCCTGACTGAAATCTTATAATTTATTTATTTTAATTGAAAAATTGTTTAAATTGGTGACACAAGAGTTTCAAAAGCTTTGTTCAAAAAAGGAAGAATAGCTATTGATATCAACTAATTAGCTTTAGCTTAATTCGTTTTTAGAAGACTTAATGTGTTCTTAGAAGCCAGTTAAGTCAGATTTATGCTTTACAGCAGCATCTACACAAACCAATTTTGTTAAACAAAGAATTTCAGCACCGGATTCACTAACCACTACAGTAAGACAACCCACTTGGCCGGACATCTATCCATAGTTGACCTCCTAAGTTGCAATTTGAAAGCAAATTTTGACTGGACCAGATTCGAAACCGCAAAACCGCATTGAAAAATAAATCCCAATGACATGGGGTTCCAATGGGACGGTGCAGTCGACATTTTGAAGAATGCATACAAGAACTAGGCAAAGTTATTAACCATTGATAATGCCCAATTGGTCATCATAAATGGCAGCTCCCATTTAGTTGAATTCATCTCCAAGGAGCTATGATCCCAAGGTAAAGATATACAAAGAAATTGTTCTATTTGATTTTAGAGCTAAAGCAAGAAAACTGTTGAGGCGGTTAGTGTTCTTGGGCAACTTAGAATTCCAACCCTTGCCTCATATTTTAACATCCTTGAATACATTTTGCATACCTCCTAGTAAGCTCAACTTTGATTGATTGAAATAAATTCCAAACAAAATTTTATATACTCTCGAGGCACGCTTCTGTGAAATCGCCTTGCTGCTCTTTACATTCTTACTGGGAACACCAAACATTCTTCATAAACTTTTAATTACTCAAGCCTGTAAATTCTTTATGGATAGCACACGACGACTGTCCATCACCGAGATGCACGCAAATTTTTAATTTAAAATTTATCGATCAAACCTTCTGCGAAGCATAATTCGTCAGAGGCTCCTTTGACGTCACAAAAAAAAGAAAAACAGCGCCAACATGAGAATTATTAATTAGATATACAAAATGTGTAGCAACAGCTATCCCCCCCCCATTCGCATGCATTTGGGATTCTAAGTTTGACACAGATTCTGTCATTTCAAGAGCTCATCCGTTATAATTAAAATGACGCCACCCCACCCCATCGCCTTACTTAAAATAAAAATAATAATAAAAAAAAAAAACGTTGATGTGCATGCACTAGGAGGACATTAAACCTTGTCAAGAACATACACATACGAGGAGTAGAATGCCAAAATGCCATGCATCGCGCACGGTTCTTTTGTTCTTGGCTGAAGCTATTATTCAACAAAGGGGGCGGGGGGCTATTAGTATAGATAAAACTATCTATACCTATGCGGCGAAAAGTGTTCTTTTATGCTTCAAATGTCAACTAGCGTCTAGATTGTATATAGCAAGTCCGCACGTAGATACAAAGATAGACACATTTTGTTTCCCTTCCGATGACACCCTTTGTTCTATGCACCCTCGGTGTAAGGGAGCTACAAACGTTCACTAGTCATCGTAACTGCTCGTACATCATTACTATGCGCTGGCTGACGAACGCCCTCAATCCCACAATTTATTGTGGCTTCCAGAGTTTCCGGTTTTTCTTTTGTTTTTTCTGAATCGAATGATGACAAACTTTGCATCAGACTCGATAAAACATTTTTTTTTTCATTACTCAACCCAAATTTAGAAAATTAATTAAACAAGAAAAAATAAAAATCGAAAAATATTGTGAAGGTCGTCGAAATTGGAATTATTCAGCCACCACCACCACCGGTTGCGTAAATTTTCATTTTGAACTTTTAAACTAATTTTGGGATCCGGCCGACCAAAAAACGAGATGACTTCCGAGTTCCGAATCTCGGGAAATTAATCAATGAAATGGTACTGCAGAACGTCAAGTCAACTTGGGAGTAACGACAGCGGTATTGGGCTTTCAATTCAACCCCACGGAATTGAAAGTTTAGTACGAATAATGGTTTTCCCCCAAGCAAAAGTGTGATAGGAGGGGAAAAAGCTTTTTCTTGTACTAAAAGAAAAATTATGAAATGCTTTTTTTGATTGTAAAGTCGAAAGAGATTGCGGATTCGAGAAAAAGCCGTCAGAGGGTGCGGATATCGTATAGTGTAGACACAAACTATTTATTTTGGAAGACAGAGGGTGTCTCGAGTGCATTTGAGCGAGAAGTTATACAGGGTGGACGAAAATTGCTCAATAGATATAACTGTGATATCTTAACATTAAAAAGAAACGCAATAATTTCATAGTTCCATTTTTTCGCATTAGTTTTCAAAGTTCATATCAGAAAGTAGGGCATTTTCAATAATCTCTTAGACGGTTTCCAAGCTTTATGACTTGTACTTCATTGAACCCAATAGAAAGAAGTTTGGAGCCTTCAATCTGGGCGATTTTTCCGAATAGTGCGCCATGGACCTTTTTGATAACACATTCATTCAGATAGAAATGGGTCTCGTCGCTCATGATGAATTTCAATCAAGGAAAGTCCAACGCGTCGATTTGTTTCAAGAGAGCATGATCGTAGTTAAGACAGGATTGACGGTCTGATAAAGTGCCTATGCTTTGAAAAGGAACATCTTCAACCCCTTGACTTAAATACGCTGCAGAGATAACCAGTCATCTCTACTTGATGTTGAGGGCTCAAGTCAAAAACTTGCAGTCACTGTCATTTGCAAAAGTAATGATATATTTTGGACCTAGTTAGTTATAGTTTTGTATTTTTAACTAATATGGTTTATGGCTTTACTTCTTCAGGAATTACTGCGTTAATTTTAATTGAATTACATCAGTATCGGCACTGGTAAGAAAGTATAAACACAATCTTAACAAACTAGCAATACTAAACGACTTCAGTCTAACATGGGTACCGCGACACGAAGGTTTAAGGGGAAGTGAAAAAGCTAACGAACTGTCTAGGAAAGAGGCAGGAAGAAGCCACCAAAACCCTGTAAGGAAAAAAGGCGTCCCGCTGACTGCTATTAAAAGAGCTATAAATAAGTGCGCAACCCAGGAATTGAAAAACAATTAGGTCAATCAAACGAGCAAAATCGAAAATAGACAAACCAACTTACAAGGCAGCGAACTGAACTCTCAACTCTAGCAAAAGGAACTGGTCACAGGGCATAGACTTGGACTAGCAAAAACCTCAACATTCGAAAGCTGTGAGGAGGAAGCGGAAGATCTGGATCACTTCCTCCGCAACTGCCCGGCAATACCGAGATTGCGATATAAAATACTGAGGTCAGCTTTGATACAGGATCTTTTGCACCTCAAAGGAAAACTGATCGGTTAGACCATAGACTTCACAAAATGAACGAAAAGATTTCCAGACGATTCAAATCGAGACACTCCATAGAAATCCCTCTGACATCCCCCCTCTCTTTCACTATAACCCCCATACAGAAAATAGTGGAACACAACAAGCCTATCTAGAGGCTTATGTGAAAAACCAACCATGGATACAATTTCAATAAACAAGAACTACCTGATGGGAAATTCAAAAGTACCTTTTCTCAGCAACGTATCCCAGATAATGATCCTTTAAGCAGGTTAAATGACTCGGCATTTTTTCAACCATTTCAACATTTTCCAAAATGAATTTTGTGAAGCTCAAGGCTCATATGGCGACCCGAATATCTTCATGATATGAATGAGAGAGGCGGTAATTCATTGTCACAATACAAGGGCCCATTGATCGTTCTTCCTTTCTAAGTAGTCGATCAGAATAACACCAAAGCTAATTCTCTCTAGGTACAACTTCTCCAGCCTAGGGCATGGTTTTTGCCTTATCGAAAGCAATTTCGAAATCTATCGTTTCGACTGCTGCTTGCTCTCCGGTGTGCAAAAGTGGATCCATGCTTCGTCAAAGGTCACGGAAAGACCCTTATGGGAAAGTTAAAAAAAATTTACCTGCCAAGCAATCTAGTAAAGAACTTTCATTTTGCCCGATAAATAGGGGATATTTGAAGGCTAGCGGCACTTTACGTGCCTTACAGCTTTATGACTATATAAACAAGCATGTGACATACCACTTTTAAACCACGCTATTAAATAATGCCTCTACACTAACATACAACAGCTCGATTTCACTGTAAGGGGTGTCCCATAAATCATGTGCAATGTAAAATGCCCAATTTCCTCTTCCAAGGCATTGGTGGTCGTCGTCGTTGCTTGCATAAAAAATGGTAAAAATGGCCTACTGACATGGTATGGCATGTCGAACCGTATTGTTGAAACCACAAGTTGGTCTCGTAATTATGGCACCAAAAACTGGGTTATTTCGAAGAAGAATGGACCGATAATGCCTACAGCCTAAAATCCGAGCCAAAAAGTCACGCGTTGTGGATCCATTCGTTTCTCAACAATTACTCGTGGGTTTTCTGAACCCCAAAAGCGACAATTTTGACGATTATCAAAGCCATCAAGAGGAAAATGACTTTCATCATTGAAGATGATTTTGTTCGAAAATTCAGCATCCACTTGTTGTTGTTCCATATTCTATTTAACGAACTCTCTTCATGCTGCATGGTCAGAAGTCTTTAGCTCTTGAGTCAATTGAACATTGTAAGCATAAAGTTTCAAGTCTTTCGTGAGAATTCGCTGTAGAGAGCTTCCCGAAATGTCCAATTCTTGACTATGGTGCCAAATTGATATTCCCCTGGACTGTCAGCAATACTCCTGCGAACTGCTTCGATATGTGACAGGACATCCAGAGTGTTCTAAGATAACAAATTGATTCAGACTCCCTGAATTTTTCAATTATTCTCATCACATTAAATGGTTGTAAATCAATATCCCGATCATTATTCGTACGAAAATTACAAATTCGATCATGTTTTTATTTTTATAAATCGTTGATTCTTGCCATGACTTACTTACTTGAGTGCCTGAGGAAGAGATGCCCTCCAGCGATGACGGTCCTGAGCACACTAATTAAAATTCGTTGGACGCACCATTCTAACGTTCGCGATTGGTTCATTCTTGACCCGGATGTTTTGTCTTCTCGTTCGTCTTGAACCAACCAGGTTCCAGGTTGAACTTGAAAACTCTCTTGGCTGGACCATTATTGTCCATTTTCTTGATGTGGCCGAGATAGTGAAGCTGACGTATTTTCGCCTTCCGAACGAAATACACATCTTTGTACAGCTCGTAGAGATCGCGGTCATGACTATTCTTCATTTGTCCTCCCTACAGGTAGGACCGACTATCTGACGAAGGATTTTTTTTTTTTCGAAGAATCCCAATATTTGCTCAGCTGTTTTTCTTATCGTTCAGTGTCTTCTTAAGCTGCATTTTTGTCCTTTGAGTTAGGAGTTTGGATCTAAGTTATTTTTTTGACAAATCGAAGTAGCAGCGGATGCCTTGGTTCATTCTCCGTCTCATCGCCACTGTGGTGCTGTTTTTGTGGAGGATATATTTGTGCTGAAATACAACTTCAAACTATCTCGTCGTACCCGTCGTCACATGATAATACGTCGGCTTGCCGAAATCCATCGCATGATTGGATTAGGTCGGATAGACTTTGGGTCCAAAGCGCAAGGTGCATTCTGAACTTTAGAGAGTTGTACGACAAAACCGGATCAGTTTTCCTGCTATTATGAGTGAAGTATAACATCCTTCAGCTGTCTTCCATCGAAATGTGTGCAGTCTTCGATTTATACAAGATAACTTTTGAGTACGTATCGACACTCGGCCATAACTTGACGTATATGCGTTTTGAAAGCGTCAAGAGTTCCCGGATTGTATACACGAAGACGATCTCTTGCATTATTCCACAAAAGGTGATAAATCCCATGATCATAATAACCAGTTCACATGGCCAAAAAAAAATTTTGATTTGATTTTTGTGGTGCCGACTTGCTGAACCCACATTTCGAATTTGAATTTTCGAAGAAGTATGAACGAAAAACACCACCAAAAAACATAGAATTGAGCAATGTTTAGTCTGAATAGTTTTGGATGTTCACTATCGAGAGTTACATGTGGATTTTCGGCCCCCTTCAAATATTAGCCAATTCGCAGAAGAACATTTTTTGTGAAAATTTATTATTTAAAAGTTGTTGTACGAACGCAGAAAGCAAATATGTTAAGCCCGTAGTACATGACAAGGAAATCGTTGCATTTATATGCGGGCCTGACGTCAAACTCTATCACAATACTTGCATGGAGTTTGCATGTCGTGTAGTCCCCCTATTCGCGACAGTCGCATAAAGTCTCGCATGTACATGTAAGTCCATGCTTTTATCGCATGCGAACATGTGACTTTTCCGCATGCCGTGTACTAGCAAGCAGCATGTGATTTGGGACAACATGCGACGCTTCATCGCTCATCGAATACGTACCGTCGCATGTATTTCGCATGCGTAGTATGTTTCAAGCATTAGAACTTGTGCACAATAGATTTACTGTCATTGAAATATTTTTCAGCTTGTGTTTTTGATGACTTTAATACTTCTTTATCTAAATCTTGAGCCCAAAAAAAGGGTAAAGCAATTTAAACGTCTTTTTTAGACTTACTGTAAAGAACGATGCTTTCAATTCTAGATTGGAAAAATTTCATATTCATATTTTCACGATTGATCCAAAACAATTGCCTTAGAGTTTCAGTTAAAATCGAGTAAGAAGTTTTTTATGTGAGCATCTCATAGAACAGCAATTTGGCACATGGAAAAAAAGGAGACAGGATGATGAAAATTTGATTTTTGCCTCATGCTATCGACCATTAAAACAACTTAAAAAAATAACCAGAAGAAATCTTAAAAAACAGGGATGCAAAATAGAAATCAATTGTGTCTCCATCTTAATGTACAAAGCGCACCCCCATCGTGCTCCGTCAGCACAAGACGGACTGAAGCAGAATTTCTATTCGTTCGCACAATGGCATAAGATTTTTGGAGCAAGTAATCGAATTAGTCATCTCAACGTTTTCTCCCAAATACACCTCCTTTTATAAGTTTAGACTCTATCATTCTCACTGTACTCAACTTTTTTGGCATTTTAAATTTGCTTTGGTGTCAAAATAGCATTTGTTACCAGTTCTTTTTCGACGTTTTAAATTTTACAAAATAGCAGCCAACTTCAAGTGTAGTCATGACAGCGAAAAATATATTCGCATAGATACATTTCAAGTGCTAGGAAACCAATGTACTATATATGCTGTTTTGTTCCTTGAACGCTACGCAAGCGAACCATCTTGCATGCCGTGTACTAGTGCAGCATGTGGGCCCGACTCATGCAAAAATACATGCGAATAGATTCCATGCGAGGGCAACCGTGGCATGGAAACATGCGACGTTTTGGCACAAATTCAACATGCCGTGTACTACCGATATTTTTAAATTTTGCCTGCAACGATTATTTAACTCGATTTTCGCGAGCCGTCAAGGTCCAGACCGCATTTCCAATTTTTTTGCTGAAAAAATTGCCAAATGTAGCTATACTATTTCTGACGGTGATCTTCAATAACTGCATCAATAATAGCTATTTACCGAACTTCTGGAAAATAGCTAAAGTTGTTCCAGTTCCAAAGAAAACGAAAAGATCCAGCATTGACGGGTATAGGCCGATAGCGCTTCTCTGCTGTGTTGCGAAAGTGCTGCAGTCGATATAGCTGCGCCAAATCATGGCAATTTGCTCGGAGAAGGGAATTCTCCCAAGCCATCAATATGGCTTCCGGGCGAAACATTCAACCATCCATCCACTGCTGAAGCTGCATCATGATGTTACCCAAAGTCTCAACAAGAAGGAAATCTTAGTGGCATGCCTGCTGGACATACAAAAGGCCTTTGACAGCGTGTGGATTAAGGGCCTCATCGACAGAATGACGACAATGGGATTTCCGCAGCATCTGGTTTAAAAAAAAGAGGGAAAGATTCTTTTTCGTTCAGATACAGGATCAACTATCAATACTAAGAAGACTACTTGGCGGAATTCAACAAGGAGGAAAGGTTTCTCCCATCCTTTTCAAAATCCTGACAGCGGACCAGCCAGCCAGCCACTCCTCTGACCAGATGAGATACGCTTCGTCATTAGCCCCGAAAAAAGCAGCCGCAAGGGTAGATCAACACATAGCAAAGCTATGGGACTACTACATGAAATGGGGACTGAGGATCAACAGCAGCAAGACAGAGCTCATTTGCTTCCGACCGACGACCACAGCAACAAGGAGTAGGAAAGCTTTCGCAACGAGGTGCGACGACACGAGGATAACGCTGTCAGATGAAAAAGAGATTGCTCCACAGCTTAGCACAAAATACTTGGGGAGCGGTATCGAAAAGGCTTTTCAAAGAGCCAATTTCGCCCTTCATCTTGTGAACCCACTTCTAAAAAAGAGGAGTGGATTGCATTAAAACACCAAATTACTGGTCTATAAGCTACTTATAAGACCAGTAATTTCGTACGCCTTCCCAATGTGGTTTACGGTGCCGCCAACATCAATCCAGAAAATTCAAATTCTGGAAAAGAAAATCTTCAGATCGTGCACTGGACTCTGAAGTTATCTCAGCACGGTTAAATACTTCAGCAACACAACGCTGTACGAAAGCGCAGGGATC
Source organism: Orthonevra nobilis (assembly GCA_963555765.1). NCBI lineage: Eukaryota > Metazoa > Arthropoda > Insecta > Diptera > Syrphidae > Orthonevra > Orthonevra nobilis. The sequence continues at coordinate 62,753,725 of OY743225.1, read as the reverse complement.
ACACCAATCAACGAATACATGCTGCTGCTGTCAAGAAAAATCATCGAAGGGTTAGCAAGCCACCGAAAAATTCAAGATCAGCAGCAGACAAGGAATCGAACCAGCCACAGGTACCTCGATTGGACCTCGTTCTACACGAAAGCCAACAGGAACTACTACAGAGGTTAATACCCTGTATAATTTTTTAACTATTTTTCGTTTTTAAAGCAACTCCCTAAATCTCAATCTCCCTCTTCAATTTTTGAGTATATTGAAATTAATAAGGATGAACATGTTAATCCCGTGAAATGGATAGATATGGATCTTCCTCAACACTTTCACTAAAGATATATTTTCTCTAGCTACAGATTAAGGATGCCCGTTTAGTTCGACGTGTAGCATTTTATTTATTAAATTAAGTGACCCTTTAAATAAATATAAGCTGACTATAACTTCAACTAAAAAGGACCCCCAACTATTGACATTGCCTTCTGTTTTTTTTTTAATTTTTTACTTTGCATATATTTAATAGTTTTATGGTCATATGTCAGGAAATGTTTCGTATCTCGTTTTCGAGATATCTACCATGCGTGAGATATAAAGATACAAAGTAATTACATTCTTACTTAGCATGTGCGTGAACAAGGTCAAAGCTTAGTTCTCAGCTAATTACATTTTAACTAAATAAGCAAGAGTGAATTCTTGAGGAGGATATTGCAATTAGGTTTTTCTTTTTTTTTTGGTTTGGTACTCCTTGTTTTGTAATATAATCCAAAAAAAAAATAATGTCCATTAGTTCCAAGTTCTCTCTATTTATTTTTTCAAGTGAAACTTTTTTAAAAAAATGTTGTTATTTGGAGTACGACAAATGACATAATGTTTTTTGTCACTCTAGAAATGGTCAATACTGTATATGAAGAGTGTAGAGGACTAGGTATGTAGAATTGCTTAAAGCGGCTTTACTTGTGAAAAAACTAGGTCACTGTTTGGATCATGAAAATATGAACGGCTTTCACAGCTTAGTTAAAATTTCACTCTGATAAATGGAAGAAGAAGATCGTCTTAGTGGAATTCAGATATTGCAAAGGTGTACCTGGATCCACCACTTTGATCCAGAAACAAAACAGCAATCGATATCCTGGAAAAGACCCTCTTCACTGAAGACGAAGAAATACAAAGGAAAAGAATTCGGCAGTGAAAGTTTTGGCATCAGTATTTAAAGACGCTGAAGAAATTATTACCAAAATATTTAAGAATACTTGGAAATGAGGTTCACTATTTCAGGCTCTTCCTGGGTTAACCAAATAAGAAGATTGCGGGAAGCTATTAAGGCAAAAAGGAGCGGCAACCTGCGACCTGGATTACTGTTTAAAAAATGAACGCGTCGGTTCACAAGACTGCAGCTACAACAGCTGCAATTCAATAAACAGCTTCTGCCCTTGAAATTTTAATAAGATAGTAAATTTTCTTTTAATGTTATACTGTTTGAAAAAAGGGTGGACCAGATGTGTTGACTATTAAGGAGGCTTTGTTGAAAAATAAATACTTTTTTAAGTTCAATCACCTTGGGTAATAAACGCTATCATAACCCTTATTTTTGCCTACCGCGTTTGTAAAATTTTAGTTCTTCAAACCAATCCAGGGATGCCAACTCGTGGTAGATGCAATTCACTCTCTTTTCGAAATCGTTCTCTTACATATTCGTTTCGAGAACAGACTAGACTGTATGACTCTAACTTCCGTAAGCTAATTTCGAGAAATTCATTACCCTCCTCAAGAACGTCAGTTTCAGTTTTATTAATGTCTCCGACTAACGCATGTCTTTTGGCGAAGCTCTTGCTGTTTTCTATAACGAAATCATCGAATGCTTCATTCACTTCATTCATAATTACTTCCAATACCTAAACAATAGCACGCATACAACTCTGGTGTCTATTGAAATAACACCGGAACTGATAGGACGGTTTGCCCGCAATAGTCCTTAAAAATGTACCAATATCCTTCTTCAGCCCCTAACCGCACTGTTCCAACTCTCCTTCTCCTAAGACATTAAATGATGTTGTAAACTATAGACCGATTGCTAAACTATCAGCCACTCCCAAGCCCTTCGCGAGCGTCATCTACGACGCAATACTTTTTCAATGCAAATTCATCGTATCTAAAACAACAGAGATTTCTAAAGGGTAGTTCAACAACTATTAACTTTATAAAATTCGTCTCTCAAACTTTATGTACCTTGGAGAATGGTATGGAAGTCGATGTTGTAGTCACTGACTTCAGCATGGATAAAGTCCTACCTAGAAGACCGTCATAACTTTGTTATATTCAGATCCTCCAAATCTAATCCATTTATGGCCATTTCAGGAGTTGCTCAAGGAAGCCACGTTGGTCCCATGATCTTCATTCTAACTATTAATGAACTCGTATATCTCAATATATACCGACGATATAAAAATAATTATGCCCATATCATCACCCGCTGATTACCACCTCCTGGAAGATGATCTAAGTAGGTTCTCAATTTGGTGCGAAATTAACTTCCTAGCAGGGACCCAAAATAACCATTATTTTTTTTCATACTTCTGAAAAGGTTGCTCGAAAATTAAGAGTTAATAGTAAAGGTCGTTAATAACCATTACGCTCGACTTATATTTGTTTTGGTTACGAATAACCATTATCAATAACCAAAATTTATTTTGGTTGCCGATAACCATTATCGATAACTTTAATCTGTTTTGGTTACCAATAACCGTTATCGATAACTTAATTTTTTTTTGGTTACCGATAACTTTTATCCATAACCAAAACTTTTTTTAGGTTACTGATAACCAATATCAATAACCAAAATGTTTTTTAGGTTACCGGGCTCCCATTTCAGAACGAGTTGGTCGATTTTAATGATCGAGGTGTCTACGGAGAGCTTAAAACTTGATTTAGACGCTAATAGTACAAGAAAACTAAAATTCTAATTGAAAAGTAAAAAATATTGAGATATTGTGAAAACTCCGCGTTTTTTAGGTTACGGAGCTCCCATTTTGGAACGAGTTGGTCGATTTTAGTGATCGAGGTGTCTACGGAGAGCTTAGAACGTGATTTAGATGCTTAAAATAAAAGAGAAATAAAATTCTAATTGAAAAGTAAAATATATTGAGATATTGTGAAAACTCCGCGTTCTCAGAAGAGAAAGAATGCTGTAAAATCTGGAAATCCAAACAAAATTTGAATTAACAGCTCCTTAGACCCAAATGCGTAACAAAACCGAAAAAAAGTTAAAAGTTAAGTTAATAATGAATACAATTTGCGTACACCTGTTTATCTTACTCAATTTTATTTTTTTCTTATTTGGTTTCCATTCCATAATATCTATAAGCCGGGTCGCGATGGGCTTTCACAATGGAGTTTTGTCGTCATCACTGCTATAACCACATTCACCGCGGGACAACAAGTAATTTGACCGAAACTTCATTCAAACACACCGTCCCGCCACATCCACCACATGAGGACGCGTCTGCTAGGGAGCCCACAACGCAGAAAAATAAATAAAAAATATAAAAAATAAAAAACAAAATATAAAAAATATAAAAAATAAAGCATACCAGTAGCGATTTCAGTGGCAGGTATGCGTTTTGCAAGAAGAATAGAAATCGGTTATAGATACATATTAAGAAAAATCGAGTGTATTATTCACAATCAAAGCGAATAATCTCGTTTGTACTGTACGTCACTCAATAATAACAGGATCTTTCTAGCATTTGTTAACTAACTAACTAAATAAGTAGGTTAAATTAGGCTAGATAAAATACAGTTAATTTAAACTTTTATTATAATTTACTTTTATAATTTTCTTTTGGTTATAAATCACCATTATGAATAACAATTTGTTTTCAGTTGTGGATAACCTTTATTTTTGACGCCAGTTTTTTTGCTATTGGTACGCATTTGGGTCTAAGGGTTTTTTTTCAGAATAACCAATTAAGTTATAAGCAGCCGACAATTTTCTACTTTTGTAAGCCGTGGTGCATTTTGTATGGAATTCCAGATTTTACAGCATTCTTTCTCTTCTGAGAACACGGAGCTTTCACAATATCTCAATATTATATACTTTTCAATTAGAATTTTATTTCTCTTTTATTTTAAGCATCTAAATCACGTTCTAAGCTCTCCGTAGACACCTCGATCACTAAAATCGACCAACTCGTTCCAAAATGGGAGCTCCGTAACCTAAAAAACGCGGAGTTTTCACAATATCTCAATATTTTTTACTTTTCAATTAGAATTTTAGTTTTCTTGTACTATTAGCGTCTAAATCAAGTTTTAAGCTCTCCGTAGACACCTCGATCATTAAAATCGACCAACTCGTTCTGAAATGGGAGCCCGGTAACCTAAAAAACATTTTGGTTATTGATATTGGTTATCAGTAACCTAAAAAAAGTTTTGGTTATGGATAAAAGTTATCGGTAACCAAAAAAAAATTAAGTTATCGATAACGGTTATTGGTAACCAAAAAAGATTAAAGTTATCGATAATGGTTATCGGCAACCAAAATAAATTTTGGTTATTGATAATGGTTACTGGTAACCAAAAAAAAATTGAATTGATACCGGTTAAAGCATAACCTTTTCGTGAAAAAGGTTATAACCGTTACGTCCCTGCTTCCTAGATCTCGACATTAGATAATTCCAAGCCATTACATACCACCGTATGAGTTAAGCACAGCCTTCCAGAACCTACCTCATCTTCAATCAACCCGTTCTCTCCGCGATTTGGGTATTATCACTTCAATTTATCAATTTTCGCAGGCATATGGATTCCATCATTAGCCGTACCAACTCCGCTCTTGGCTACGTTAAGTCATGGTCCAAAAAGTTCCTAAGCCAAAATCGGGCGAATTGAAGCTGTTCAACGCCGGTTTCTCCGCTTCGCACTGCGTGGTCTCTATTGGGCAGACAGCTTTGATCTTTATCAATCTACAGTCCCTTGCGCATCGCCGTGACATTGGAGAAATTCTTTTCCTTTACCTGCTCTTAACCGGTATCATCGACTTCCGTAAGCTGCTTCGATAGATCTCTGTATACACCAACCCCCGTAACAGCAGATCTGTCCCCTTTTTCCTTTTAGACCCACACCGCACCAACTACGGTTCCCACGAACCTATGTCCAGAATATTGCGAAAGGCTTATGCCACGCAGGACATTTTTAATTTCCACCTCAACAGATATACCCTCAAAAATGTCCTCTCCTCTCACCTTCTCTTTCTTCCAAATCCTTAGTTTTAAGTGTTGTTTGTATTTAGCAAAGTCCGGGGTGTACCCCGGCCATATATAAATAAATAAATATATAAATAAATAAGTAAATAAATAAATAAATATTGAGCGATAAAAAGCCTATTCGCTATCTTTGCAGCAGGAGAATCTTAGACAAAACTAATTTTGACTTATTAAAATATTGACTTACTTAAAACGAAAACATAAATGTTCTTGCTTTAACTTTAACTTTATTCCCTTATTTTATTTTCAGGTAATACAAAATTATAAATGCATTAAGCTTACAATGAAAATAAGGCTTCTATTTCAAATGTTAAGGACAAGGTACGTTTTTTTTTTTAAATCTAACAACAAATGGAAAATTATACGTTTACTAATGAAGTAAAGTTCGCTTTTGCGACTCCTGCTATTGTATCAATTAAATCATGAATAATGTTAAAAAAAAACAAAGGAATATATGATATGTAGATATATTGAGACTTGTATTATTTTTTAAAATATTTATACATTTTTAGGTTCTGGATATAACCAAGGAACAGTTGGACCAGACGCTATACCTGATTTTTTTTTTTCACTGATAAATCGACCACAGATGCATCAAAAATAAAGAGTAACTTTTATGTTCCCGGTCGATTTCAGTTTGGCTGAACGATCCAAAATCGCTGTTGAGGATGATTGATAACAATTTATTTATTTTTTTTTGTTTTTTTATTTTTAAAAAATATACATTTTTTATGATGTCTATTGTTCTACAAAATATATAATTCACAAATCATTTCGTTTTATGAATTCAATACATTTTATTTTGAATAAACCGCGATTTATTTCAATTTTCACTTCATTAAGAATTTTATTATATATAGCATCAAAGTGTTTTGAGTTCTTGTTGTGCTTGTTTTCCCCAGTCTGTAGATATTGACATTATGAAGTTGGGACGGTTGAGCTTCACCAACCCAGGTGGTCCTGTTAGTTAAATATACTGGTGCATAACCCATTTTTATGTTAAAAACCACAAGAAGGGTGTTCAGATGTTATCGGTGTCATTCTGTTGCACCTTAGTATTGTCCTCATTCCTTTGTTTTGTAGTTTTTGAATTCGACTTATATGTCCGTGGTTGTAGAATAAATATAGTATAAAGACACAGTATTCAAAGTGTGTCATATAGTCCATTTTGTTTCTAATTCTTTCGAAAAATCCTGTTTTTATACCTATTTTCTTGCAAATTTAGTGGAAGTGTTTGTTGAAACTAAGTTCCATATCAATGGTTTCTCCTAAATATTATATGTGATCCACTTTTTCAATGATTTGTCCGTTTAAGTGAACATTATTGTCTGAATTTCGACATACAGTGGACTTTCCCTAAGTCAAATTTCTCTGTAACTCGAATTTTTTCGCCATATTTAAGTATTCACGTCAATTTTCCATATAAAAACCATTCTCTAAGTCGAAACTCCTTCTAACTCGTACACTTTTTCTCGATTCTTAGTCACTTTTTTCACCCCTTAAGTCGAATTATTTTTTTTTGCATGAAAGAAAAAAATTACCCTCTCACAATTTGTATTTGGTACAAATATTGCAGGCAAAAAAACACTGTTGTCCTTTTCCTTGTGTTGTTCATTGGATTTCAAAACAGTGAAGAGATTGAGAAGGGACTTAAAACCAAAACGAAAATTGCTAAAGATTTTAATATTCCTCGTAGTATACTTTCATCGATATGGGGTGCTAGAGAAGAATTAAGGCTGCGGTATGTTTGTGCTAATACAAGTGGTCAAGTAAAGCGGAGCAAAATCTATGAGAATGAAAGTGTTGACAACGCCGTTTTCAAATGTTTTCAATAATTTACCAGCAAGTGGTCCAATTATAAAAAAACAAGCTCTGGAATTTGCAAGCAGCTTAGGTTTTCGTTATTTCAAGGCAAGTGAAGGTTGGCTGAGCAAATTTAAAACCAGTCATAGCATTCTTGGCAAATTTTTATCAGGTGAAAGCGCATCTGTTGACAAAACAAAAGCTGATGAATGGAAGCAACAGTTATCAAAGGTTGTTCGAGGACTCAAACCGGAAGACATTTTTAATGTCGATAAAAGGGGAATTTTTTTCAAATATTTACCGACACGTACCTTGGCTTTTAAGGGGAAAAATGTTTTGGAGGAAAACACAGCAAAGAAAGAGTGACATGTCTTGTAGGATCAGAAAAACTGAAACTCTTAATTATTAGCAAGAGCAAAAATCCACGCTGCTTTCCAAAAATAAAATCTTTGTCAGTGGATAATGTAGCCTACCAACGGTCTTCGATGACGGCAGATCTTTTTACGAGCTGGCTTTTGAAGCTCGACGCAAAATTTGAAAGATCAAAGCGAAAGGTCTTATTTATCATCGATCACTGCCCTGCTCACCCTAAACAAATAATAGAAAAGTTAAAGTTTATAAATCTTGAGTACTTTCCGCCCAACATGATTTCAATGGTTCTGCCAATGGACATGGGGATAATACAAAATTTGAAAGTACACTATGAACATCGTATACTAATAAAAACCTTAAATATTTGGGAAACTAAAAAAGAAGATTACAAAATATCGTTTTTAGACTGTGTACGGGAAATTACAAGAACATGGGTACAAGATGTAACTCCCTTAACAATTGAAAATTGTTTAAAAAAGGCAGGGCTTAGAGGCGAGACGTGGGCCAAGGAAATGAAATTCCGCTCAATTTACTGGAAAGATTTTATGGAAATCGATGACGGTATCGTGGCTTCCGAAGTACCTGACAATGAGACTATTTTAGAAGAAATAAATAATATTGAAAATAAAACAAACGAAAGTGAAGATGAAGAAAAGCCAGAGTTAATTAACATTGAAATGCCAGGAAGAACCGAAATTGAGAAGGCGACTGAAATTCTGCAGTCTGCAATAGAATCGACTGAACAAGTACCGGATGAAAGTAATTTTTTATTAAAACAAACACTCCACCTGTGATGACCCAATCAAAAACAACAAACTCTTTTCAGTAAAGCTATGTGCCTTATTTTAGAATATTTCTTTAATTTATTTCATTTAATTAATTTTTGTTATTTTGATGAACTACATAATTTAAGCCAAGGAAGAAGCTATTTTTAATATTTTTTTGTTACCTTTTTTTCAAATAATGCTAACCCCATTTATTAAATAAACACTTTAAAAAAAAGTGTTCTCTCTCTAACTCGAATTTTTTCAAGATTCTCTCGAACTCGAACAAATCATGGTATCCCGTGAAATTTCGACTAAGGGAGAGTCCACTGTAGTTCCATCCAGTTCGTCTTTTGTTCATTCTATTTAAGTCTATTCATTTTGAGCCATTTGTTTACCTCATCTGTCAATTTATTCATACACTCAACATGATTATTTTCTTCAACATATATTAATGTATCATCGGCATATGATACTATCCTGCTAAGCTTTAGCACATTTTGTAAGTCATTTATGTACAAAATAAATAGTATTGGACCCAGTCTAGAGCCCTGTGGGACACCCATATCAATGTTTATGATGTACTTTGGAATATTGTTTACCTTTTTCCGTTGTGTTCCTCTTCCTCTTTTCCTCTTTTGAAATCTAGAAAGATTGCCATTATTTTCTTCTTATTTTTATTTTTCATCCATTCATTTATTATATGAATTATGGAATAGATTATTACAATTATTTATATAAATATAAATATAGATTCATTCAATAAAAAACCACATCTTTTCCAAGCCCCGAAATCTAGCCACAACAATTTAATGGATCTGAAAGCTTATTTTTCAAGTTATAAGGCTAGGGGGGTTTCCTACATTTTTATTGCACTTTGTCTACCTTGTTAAATGAGACCTTTTGAACTATCGTAAAGGAACTTCCGCAAGGAAACTTTTGCCTCCTTCGTATTCACTCAAATGTGTTAATTTTTATCGGAAACAATTTTACGACGCTCATTTGGCTGGAAAAAAAAGCTTCGAAAATTTGAAACTCCTTTTTGATTGAATTAAGAAAACGGCTTGGAACTACGACAAGGCGTCTCGTGTTAATGGTTTTTTTTTGTTTTTTTTTTTGCAACAACAGCTGTTACCAACCGAAATCAACATAAAAATAAAACGTCCCTAACCTAAATTTTGTCATAACAGAAATTAATTCTAAGAAACTATAGAAGAGTCGTGAATCATAGATACAAATGTACATACCCGAGGGGCATGTTTATGCATACATGAATTAGGCTTCTAATGCATTTATAGAGCGTAAACTGACAAGTTAAATGATAACAAATCATTCTCGGATGCCAAAGTCGTTTAATTTATTCAAGGTTACGACAATCAAAGCCTGTTCGCGATATCTTTCAATACCATTTAGATACCCCTACATTAGCATTCACCGAATGACAGAATGAGTTTCAGATATTCATCTATTTACTAAACAGAGGTCATTACTTTCCTACCCTTCAAATCACACAAACAGCTGCGCGTTGCGTTGCGTGCTTCTATCTACTAAATGTTGGAATCTACTATGCAAATGGTTCAAAAGAAAGCCTAGACCCTAGTCATGTTAAACCTTAGAAAATTATAAGAAAACATTTAAGGGCAACCAATGGAATTCCCTTATTCTTTCCTGAATCCAATTGTTATCGAATGTAGAAGTGCATATTAAAAATTCATATGATTCATAGAAAATAAATGCCACTGAACATTGGTAGAGCGTCTAGTCCGAAAGAAGACTGTAACCCAATGACCTCAAAAATTACGCGCCATTTCTTTGGAAAACAATGACGCTGCCACGATATGAGGATATCGGATAACACACCCTTCAAGACACCATGAAAAGACGTAGAACCCAAAAGCCCCCCTCCGCATAACATGCAATGAACGGTGAGACAGTCAAAACAATAAAAACTTTTATGATTGTAGTCCTTTTTTTTGTTGTTGCTCAAGCTTCACACTGCGCAAGGACAAGTTTAACGAAACTTTTTCTTTGGAACAAATTGTGGTGAAACTTTAACACAAAAACAGTTGAGTTCTATCACCTGTGTCCTTACGATCAAAATTCGGAAGTTAAATAAGTATCCACGAAAGGAATTTTGTTTCAAAAAAAGAAGGAAATTTTAAGGAAACCAATCCTTTTTTGGTGAAAGAAAAAACAAAACTAATCGCAATTAAGTGAGATTCTAATTTTGAGTTTTTTCTTAGTTTCCACCAGTTTTGTTTTTTTCGTTTGTAATGTCCTTGCTAAAATGAATGAAAGTCCTTTGTAAATTGTGTTAGTAAAATTATTTTGGCTGAACTTAAAGTTGTGCACCAAGCCGGTTTCTATGATTTGGACGCGAATGCTTGTAATTCCTAAATTTAGATAATGATGGCACATTTGTAAATATTTGGTTTGGGGGTTTATACGACGAAACAGACACGATATTACGTCGTGGCGAGAGTATCCTTTTTTTCGTATATCGTAGAGTTTAATGTGATTAGAATTTGTGAAGATGAATTTATGAGTTTTGAGTTGGGGGTCTTTCCCGGTGTAATTGATTGAATAAATCATTAACACGACGAGAGGTTTTTCTTATTGAAATTAAGGTCATAATCACGGGTGTGTTTTATATGTGAAAAAGCCGATCCAACAAAGGGTAATGGGACATTTAATTGGGGCAAAAATAGCTGTAAATTATTGTGTTCCAAAATTAAGGCAAAAAACTCTATAGTGTTGCAATAGCTCCCAACACTTGCTAAAATTGAAATCTTAGCTTAATCAGCCAACACCATTCTTCTGGCAGCTCCCTCTGCTTCCTGATTGTGCTGTGTCTCCCCGCGTACTTGAACGCGTCGTGAACTCAATCGGACAAATTCAAGTTCGTATTTTGTAGAGAAGCATGAATTCTTAAAAAAAATTAACAGAAATAAATTCGATGGTCCAGATAGCAAAACCTCTAGCTAAACCATAGCCTTTGTTCTTCCATCTGTGCTACTTATGTGATCTTTTTCCGAGTTGTTTAAAAACCAGCTTTTTTTCAGCCCGTCAATAAAAAATACCTTACAGCACTGATATTCCAGTTTCCCTTGATTACGAAAAGGCTTATAAACTATGAGCTTTTGAAGAAAAACAAAAGTTCCACAGATGATCCGATGGTAGAATAATTGGAACCGTACTTTGCATCTCTCTGGTCACAGAAAAACAATTGCAAAGGTGTTTGGCAAAGTCTGATACTAGGTAATTTTTTCGAAAATGCTTCCTTTTAAGAGCTGATTAATGCCTTAGTCCAACGGATTTTAAGTCTTATATCCACCATAGAAATACTGGTGTGCCACAAGGCTTAGTTTTATCTCGAAGATTGTTTTTTTGATTTCTGTCAAAGATCATTTGTCTGCCATATCTGTTCCACAATATTCTTTTGGTGATGACAGCGCTTTTTTTCTACATATTTACTTCCAGTAAAACGTTTGATTCCTTCGGATGTTGAAATGGAACGGGTGCATGTGTTCTATAATCTATAAATTCTGACCTTACAAGTTGACGTGGGTCTTTTTAAGACAAAAAAAATGTAATGCTCCCAAAACCTGATGCAGTCTACTGTTTTGCATGAACAACAAAATTCCAAAGCCGTTTTCTTGGAATGACACTTGTGTTTTTGAATCCGTAAAGCTTTCCGTCCTCGGCGTGTACCGATAGACGTTGAAAGAACCCCGTATTCGGCGAGGAAAAAATGATGCGAAATACTTAGGATTCTTATACGTTCTGATCTGTCTAAATTCTCGTAATGATCGTTCAATTGGTCAAAACTGAAATACGACACTAATGTCCGAGCAGCTGCATCAAAGAAAATTGTGTGCTCTTTCAAAAGGTTCTACAACCAGCGTTTAAACAAATGGGTGCAGTATGATCATGCATTTTTTTATAATGTTTAATGATAATTTTTATAAAGAGTGTTCCAGTCAAAAAGCCAGCTATAAGCTCAAAGATTTAAGCTGCTACACAAGCTTACGAAAAAGTTCTAGTCAATATTAACTTGAGCCCGTTTTCGGAAGTACGGCCGTATCAAATCTGGCAGAGACTTCCCTAAAGGGTTGTTCTTCAGCCTAAAACACTCAGTGACTTTTTACAAACAAATTTAACTAGCAATCTAGCATTCAGTACAGTTCGAGGTGGACCAGAGCTTCAACCAACAAGCTTATCCAGACGGTCCCTAGCTGTCTCAAGTACTGCACGCCAAGTTGGTCGAGGTCCCTTTCTACTTGTGTGTGCCTCCTGAGTCGCAGTCTGTGTTACTACCTCGTTCCTCGGGGGAGGATTCGAAGAATTTTCGAATTGGAGCCATCTCAGCCGTTGGAAATTTATTCTTTGGCTTGGCCGATGTCGGTGTTTAATCCGTGGAATCTTTTCCTCCACTCATCGTCTTTGCAGATGAAACCATAGATCATACGTAGAATATTTCTTTCGATGCAGCATGAGGTGCTCTCATCCATTAAGGTGTCCATGATGAAGATGCCGAGGTTTTTACTACTCAATTGATTTTTTAGCCCAAAGAAACAGCAGCGATTAGCAACAGTTATTCTTCGCACAAGTGCTTTATTCTGTGTTTATAGAGGAACCTTTGTCGACAAAGTGCGGTTAATGATTGACTTCGTTTACGGCCAAACCCATCTTTGCTGCTTCTGTTTCAATACTCGGAGAGGCACTTTTGACATCACGCAGCGTTCTTCCGATTATGGCAATATCATCGGCATATACAAGTTCTTAACTGACCTTTTAAAGATAGTGACTCGTAGTGTAAAAGCAGGAGTTTTAAAATATTCTTTCTAATCCAATGTTTAAGAAATAGCATGACGGCTCAACCCCTTGTCGAAAGCCTTTTTCGACATCAAAAGGGGTCGGTGAGGTCGTTGCCAATCTGAGTTCTCCTTCGTCATTCTGCACAAACGGACGAGCTTGGCAGGGATGCCATGGCTCCATTCAGCTCGCCTTTTGTATGCTGTCATACGCAACTTTGAAATCGATGAAAAGTTGGAGAGTATCATTTTGAAGGTTCTGAATTATTTCAAAGAACTGCAATATAAGTATATTTGAGGGGACTGAGACCTCTATAGTTGGAGCAGTTTAGAGGGATCCTCTCTTCAGGATCAGGCTATTGAAGTTCTATTCATCGGGCATACTTTCTTCCGGCCATATGCTGCAGATAAGTTGGTGGTTACTCCTAACCAAGTCATCGGGGCTTTGAAAATTTGGACAGCTAAGCCATCGTCTTCAGCAGCTTCATTACACTTTAGCTAAGATACTTGCTATATTTACTTCGTCTAGGTTGGGTAGACGGCTTGCGTCGTCTTCATCGAACTTTACAGTTTGCCTAACAGTTGAGTTTGATTCATCGTCGTAAATAGAAATAATTTTTCCACATCCTTAGCATTGACTGCGACTTTTGAATTTTGAACTACCTAATTAAACGGGGAGTATTTAACCCTTGAACTGGAGTGAATTAAAATAAAAAATATCCATCAATAGTTGATCGCATCCAATTTGTTTGTTAAATCAATCGATATGTCGGGCGTACGCATCATAAAATAAGATTCGAAATTTAATGTTTTTTTCGAGGCTGGTAGTCACCATTTGCCGGAACGGGAGTGGTCTACCAGCGATAGAAGTTCGACTTAATGGTTGCTGTAGTAATTATAACATAGTAGCGTCAAAAATTCGCGTCGTTAAAATAATGGTTTGTGTAAATGACCGGCCATTGACAGGGTGGTGACCAAATATTTCATAAAAAAAAAATTGTTCTTCCATGATATTCAAATAATGACAAATAAAATACAGCGAATTAAGTGAATGCAAATAAGTCGATATTAAATTTTTCGTCCCTGTTCGGATCCATGTAACAATCACAACTAAAAAACATCTGAGTTTCAAAAACAATTTTTACTCTTTCAAACCTTCTCCTAACATTTTCGCTCGTTCTGTGCAAAATACAATAAATTATAAGGGTATTCAAAGTCCCTTGAAAGTGAGTAAATCAAATCAAATTCATATAATTCAGTCATGTTGTCTTCGAAAGCTTCCAACGTCGTTGTCTTATTCTCAAGGATTAAAGGCTTATCATGACCCCACAGTAATTGATTGGATAAGGTCCAATCAGGTCTTATAACATGATCAAACCTCCCGCTTGAATGCGAAATAAGAGTGTCGTAAGTTTATATTTGAATCAGTTAAGGTTCAGTAAGAAAGATTAAAACAAGACCCAAAGGTTATCTGTTCTTAACAAGTGCCTTTTTCTTATCCTTGTTTTGGCATTTTCTATAATATACATCTTAATTGGCGATAATTTTGACATATCAATGAAACCGGTATAACTTTTCCTCGCGATGACCGATGTTGTTTTGTGTCACGAAATATAATCAGTCCTATCAAATAAATCAACCGATTTTAAAGCGGCTTCGGAAGGGAAGACTTCTGTCGACTGCAGCTTTAAAAACAATTCAGTTTTATTGAGACGTCGGTCTGCTTCCAACGATAACCCAACCCCGAAGGCACCATTCGCAACGCAGAAAAAAGTTTATAAATGGTGTCCAGTGGAATTCTATTTATGCTAAATACTGTTCGACAATACTGTCTTGATTCCTTCACTAACATCTCTAAACACACTCTTCGAATCCGACTCTTTAAATTATGATAAATTTTGACAACGGAAGGCCTAAATTGTTTGGAGAATACTGTTGTAAACAGTCGACCTAAAGTCGCTTCGTGTAAGGTTCAGTAAACATTAAAACGTCAGCAGGGACTGTCTTTCGCTTTCCCTATGCTTGCCAGTTTTTCATAACCTGTTCATTAACATCGACATCGACTGCTTCGTCAGTCAACGATGTGTGTCTCAGCATTCGTGGAGTTCGAAATTTGGACTTTTCTTAGGTGGAATTTTTATTTCTTTTTTGAAAATAAAGTGCATTGTGGATTTTCAATTTCAGAATGAACCGCAATCTCGATTTACGCGGATTTTGCATAATTTTGCGTTGAACACTACGTTCTGGCGCAGTGTTTGTGCTGGATCCTCTCTTCGCCTTAAGAACACCAATGCTCAATAAGGCTGATGGACAAAATTTTGGGGATTATGCTTTGGAAAACACTACTTTCGATTATGCTATGATTTGAAATTGAAATCTTCAAAACGCATATTTTCTTATAACTTGTCAGCTTTCAAGGGACTTTGACCACCCTTATAATTCATTCTGCACAGAGCAGAAGGATTAGAAGAAAACTGAAAGGATTGTGGTGTGGAAACACAAACATTGGTTTCAATAACTCATTTGGTAGTGTTCTAATTGGCACGGAAAACTGTACATAGATTTTTTTTTTTGCATTCGCTTAATTCACAGTAGTTTATTCAAAATTGTTGATGTATAATACAAGACGGAGCCAATGACAACATCTTCACAAATCTGACTTTGACAGCAAGATCTCAGAAAGTCAGCTGCCGAAACAGTTATTCCTACAGCAAGGCCATCCACTTAGTCAGACTAATATCGGGCCTAACAATTCATTGAGTTGAAAGGCAAGTGGTTCTGCAAATGCGCCGCAATTACAAAAAAAAATCATATCTTGTAAATGTTGTATGCTCATTCATGTCAGTAATAATATTATTTAAACATCACGATAAAGATCGAAATATATTATTCAGCACCCATAAGTCCTGCAATAAAGTTCAACCCCTCAACGTTTAAAATCCTTCGCCCTTTTGTTACACTAATTTTCAAACAAGCGCATACAAATCGACTAATTTTCAAATACTGGTTACCTTTGAAACCTGCAAATACAAAACACTTATCAATTAATTAGACAGACATGACCACGATTTCCACACCAGTCTACCCGATAAAACAAACACTATGCCAAGCCACCAGACAATCAATTCCACAGGCAACTCAAAACTTAAAAAAAAAAACAGTAGGGACGGTTGGATTAAGAAATCAATGTTTGCACAATGCGCCATGAAAGTACAAAATTTAGTGTTTTAGTGGAAGAAAAGTTGCATGTAAAAGTGCAATGATTTTGGCCGACAAGCCCACTGAACTTGCACGTGGGTAACACGTTCAGCTTAGCGCGCTCGAAAAGGATGTGTTTGACCAGAAAAAAGTTCACCTTTTTTGCTGGGCTAATTGTTTTTCCGCCAATTGGTTTTTGTGTGTGTTTTTGAGGTTTTCACTTTTAATTTTTCGAAACAGTGCTATGCGCTTTCACTTTTGCTTTTGAATGAATGCTTCTGTTAATTTTTTGTTGTTTTTTGTTAGAAAAAGGACACTGAAGCACTTGGAGGTTTTTTTTTCTAACCATTGATCTAATAATTTTTATTTAAAAGTTTTCACATTCTTTTTATATCGAGGCTTATGTGAATCGTAATTTCAAAGTGAATAGTTTCAAAAGTACACAATGGCTGACACGGATTCTATGAGTACTGAACAGGTAATGTATTTTGAATTAATTTCATAACCTAATGCAATTAAGTCTTTAATGCCGCCCCTTGACAATGATTCATTGATTTTCCAAATTAACTAATTTTAAGATGCTTCTAATAGCATGGTAGTTTAGTCCTTGAACATTAATCTTTGACGTTAGGTTTTTGTGAACTAGAATTATTAATAAAAGTATATCCGGATGCAGCTGTCCAGTGCTCCGGTAGCTGCGATTAAAGTTTTGAATTTTTTTTAATTATGGTTAACCATAATGTCCTGCTGAGAAAACTGTTTCATGCTCCACTGGTTAAGGTCGTATCTTGAAAACAGGTCGCAAAGAGTAAAGATAGTTGACGTAAGGAGCGAAATTAGTTTCTCTAACCTGGGTGTTCTCTGGGGTGAATTGGATTGAAAAGCAAGTTACGCAGAGAAATCCTTAAACTCAACAAGAAGAACTTGTGTGAGAAAGCTTGTGAGCTTCCTCTCCGGCCATTGGAACTTGAGATCACATCTTACCAAATTAGCATTTGGAATGTTTAGAAGACGACAAAATTGGTTCTTTGTGAATGTCCAGCTTTAATTTGGTTAAGAAGGCGTATCTTCCTTTCATTGGACATAAGACAATCCAATGCTAAAAACATTTTGATACGGATCAGAAGGATGGAATGTCTGTTAGCCTAAACTAATTTCCCAAGATACAACAGGTCTATTCCATCAGACCGCAGTGTCCGCCGCTTGGGCATAAGCAGATATATAGTATATATATATATATAAAAAAAATAAATTCCATCTTAAAGTAATATTCTGTGAATCTGTGTGTTGCTTCTGTCACCAATTGAACTACATCTTAAAAGAATTTTATGGATTCTGTCCTGCGAAGTTTAAAAAGCTCGCATTTAAGATGATGCAGCGTAGCCTCTTCAATGCTTTAGTGACTCTTTCCGCTTACATGATCTACGATTTATATTTTCAAAGTTCTATTTCATAGATAACTTTCAAGCCATGCAAAGATATGGGCAATTTTATCTAATTGACTCAATTTATATTTATCTATGAGTAAGTGTATCAAAGGCTTTGATTCTTTGCATCTTTCTACATACTGATACAGTCTATTTGCCGTTACTTCTTCCAAACCCTTGCCCAAGGCTGATCGGCTGTCCTGTAATTGCTATTAAGGTTTTTCTTCCCAGCCTTCGATGATGGTCGATTCTGGTACTTGTGCTTGGTCTAAGTTCATGTTGACAAATTTTGTTATGGTTGTAGCTAGCACCGTATCGTTAAGTTTAAGGCCTTTCGGCCAGCTATCATCTTCTCTTGATAATTTTTTCCATGCAAGGAGTTAAGAATGTTTTTAATCTCTGGCTCGACGACATATTTCATAAAACATGGAGCATTCCAGGCTGTTTTGTCCGCTATTTCGTTTCCTTCGATTTCAGAGCGTACAGGTACCCAACATAGTTTCACCTAATTCTGCGTGCATAATACCTTCAGCAGTTTCTGACTATTTCCCATTTCGTTTCACACGTTTGTAGTGCCTTAAGCGCAGCTTGACTCTCGGTGTAGATAGCGATATCCCTGCCGGATACCGATTTTATTTATATTTCTGCCTGAAAAACGCTACAAGCATCCGGTTGTCCTAATAAGACTCTAAGGTCTTGGTTTGTGACGAAGATTCCGGAGCCTGTTCCCTTTATAGTCTTAGAGTCATCAGTGTTTTTACGTCTTGAGTTCTGAATCGGCTTTCAGCATATTGATCGCATCATACACCATTTTCCTGGAACATTGCAATAATTTCGCAATTTTTGTGGGATTATTACCTTGGGCATGGAGGTCATTTATAACATTCCATTTTTCTTGAGTACAGTGTACGCTTCTGCCCATATTTTCCAATATCCTGTTTATAATATGGGCAATTCTGGCGAAAACTGCAAAAGACTGTCGCCTATGGCTTTGCTCTTTATGACTCTAAAACCCCCCTTCACAATTATACCGTCTGATAAAAATTGGAACAGGCATAACTTTCTCTGAAACGGTCAAAATTCGACCAAAATTTCCACTCAGTCCGATGTCGCCAAAGCAACTTTGCGATTCGTGCCGCCTTTATAGGCTTTCTGCGATCATTCAACATTGAAGAATCGAAACAAAATTTAAAGCTCGTTCAAATCAAGCAAAATCGGGAAATGGAACATCTGAACTGTCGAAAGTTCAATTGCAATTTTAACGCATCCTTACCGTCGTAATCGAATTCCCGAAGAGTTTAAACTTGGGAGAGTTTTTCGAGCGCTCTTTAGGTTGATTTTGACCGGATAAACGTGCAAATAAACGGAAAAGTTCCTAGAACGAAAATTACTAAAAAGAGGTACGTTATATAGTAAGACGTTTTTTCCCACTCCTCCAGAGTTTTCAGACTCCAATTTTAATATACTACTGTGTCCAAAAAATAAGGGGACATTGTATTTATTTCGAAAATTCTTTATTTATTCTTCCAAATCAATTTCATCCCCTTCAAAGTAATCCCCTCCCGATGCAATGCACTTATGCCAACGGATTTTCCAAACTTTGAAACACTGGTTGTAGTCACTTTCCGGGATGGCCTTCAGTTCCGTTTTCGCTGCGGCTTGAATCTCCTCTATCGTATCAAAGCGGTGTCCCCGGAGCGGTCTTTTGAGCTTGTTGAACAGCCAGAAGTCGCACGGCGCCAGATCAGGTGAATATGGTGGTTGCGGAACGATATGGGTTGAGTTTTTGGCGAAATGATCATGAATTACGAGTGCGGTATGGGATGGTGCATTATCGTTGTGTAAAAACCAAGAATTGTCATTCCACAATTCCGGCCTTTTTAGGTGGATAGCGTTACGCAAACGACGCATAACGTTCAAATAATATTCCTTATTGACTGTTTGGCCGGTTGGAAGGAATTCATAAAGCACAACACCACGATAATCGAAGAAAACAGTCAACATGACCTTGATTTTTGAGCGACTTTGGCGCGGTTTTTTTGGTCTCGGCTCTCCTTTGGCACGATATTCGCTCGATTGATCGGTTGTTTCGGGGTCGTAAGCATAGATCCAAGTCTCACCGCCAGTTATAATGCGTTTCATGACATCCTAGTAGTCGGAAAGCATTGTTTCACACACTTCAACGCGACGCCTTTTTTTTTCCAAAAAATTCAATGTTTTCGGTACCAGTCGAGATTTGACGCGCTTGAGGCCCAAAGCATCCTTCAAAATGGTATTGACTGAGCCTTTCGATAAGCCAACTTCATCAGCAAGGTCTCTAATCGTTAATCGATGGTTTTTCAACACCAAATCTTTCATTTGTTGGACGTGAGCTTCATCGGTTGAGGTTGATGGTCGCCCAGAACGCTCTTCGTCTTCGACACGTTCACGGCCGGCTTGGAAATCACTATACCACTTGTTAACATTTTTTTTTAGACATAGCCTCATCATCAAAGGCTTTCTGCACCATCCTCAACGTATCCGCAGCAGAAAATTGATTCCGCAAACAAAATTTAATGCAAATTCTTTGCTCAATAAATTTCGACATCGCAAAAAACGAAAAATTCACTTTTAGCAGCTCACAAAACGACGCGTATCTCAAACCCTATGAACATATTTTGACATGAAATTTCACATAGATTTCACTAACAGTACTACCAACCTAAAAAGAAAGAAAAATTTCCAAATCCTTCGACGCGCGCAGTTTAAATTCATATGTCACCTTATTTTTTGGACACAGTAGTATATGATGCAGAAGCATGGAAACTTTCAAAAGCAGATGAAGGCGACTTATGTAGTTTCAACAGAAAAGTGTGAAAAATTAAGGCAAATAAAACAGCACCTACATTTTTTTTATCCTGAGATGGGAAGTTCATGGTATGGGCAGACCTACTCGCACCCAAACCAATTTTTTTATTTTAACAATGCCTTAGGCTCCTTCAACTATTTCAATCTCCCTCTTTATGGATTATCTTCAACACAAAGAAGTATATAATTTTTTAGTGAATGTTTTCCTCGCCAAATTGCTAGAAGATTATTTTTTAAACGAATTATAAGAATAACAAATCTATTCCATTGGCATCGAGTCATTCCAATTAAATTCCTTAGCATAGCTCCCCATTTGGCAACAACCTTATTCGATATATTAAAATGTCATTACAGTGTAGGAATGGAAACCAGTTGTAAAAGTTCTTAGAAAGTAATAAACTAATTCAATTCGAACTCCATGCTCATGACGCTCCACGCCACAGACCTTGCGCTGCCTCAGCGGAATTTATGAACGAACATCAAATATGCAATTATTTCATTTCAATACTATTCAATCCGCTGATAATATGACAGCACGGCTTGTATAATCAATAAGTGATTCCGCCAAATCTAGGTCATATTACAAAAATAAAGAAGTATTCCATGGCAAAAAGAAGTATTCCCCTCGCGGAAGCAGTATTTAGTGTCTGTGTCGCCTAATATGGTATACCCGCAATAAAACCATACAAAAGGGTGGAGGATATATTTAAGGAACTATGTTGGAATCAATAACATGAATCGCAAAGGGTTGTGGCATTAGAAGTCGCATTGGGGAAAGACGATACCTTTTCGTGTCGTACACCTTCAAAACTTGTCCAATTTTCATTGTTTTTTTTTTGTTCTTAAATTTAGATTCGATCGATGCCGTCTGCGCCGAGACCACCTTTCCCACCGTCACAACAAATGCGACCTCAAATGGGACCGCAAGCACCCGGATCTGCCTCACCGCGGCAGCCAACGCCACAAGTTCAGGGGTTTAGCAACCAGCAGCGACCGATGCCGCCACCACTGCGGAGGGTGGACAGCAAGGGTAATGCGATTATCAATCCTGGCCAGCCACCAAGGTCCGGGCCGCCGCCGCCGAATCAACAAGTCCGACCGCAAATTAGTGGAAGCCCCATGAGTCCACCTGGTCAGGGTGCACCCAGACCACAGGGTGCATTTCCATGGGCCGGTGCTGGTGGACAGCAAAATCGACCGCCGAATCCAGGCGGAAACCCGCCACCACCCAATCAGGGTGGAAGACCTTTTCTAAGACCAGGAGTTGGACCAAACGGGCAGCCACAGTTTCGGCCTCCGTTTCCACAACAAAACCTCCAACATGCTCCACAACAGCAACACCAAGGACCACAACAGCATCCACAACAACAACAACAACAGCAACACCACCAACAACAACAGCATCAACAGCAACAACAGCATCAACAACAACAGCAACAACATCAACAGCAGCAACAACATCAACAGCAGCAACAACATCAACAAAAACCTCATGCTCCACAGTTGAGCATGCCACAGAGCAACTCAATCCCGAAGCGCAGCACCCATGAGGATGATGATGGCGACGTAGTCATTGGTCAAGCAACGACTCCCCACAAGACACCATCGGTAATAACGTCACCCGTGCGCGCCGATCAAGTCACGCATGAATCAAAAACTGCCCCTCCAGTCGTACCGTACGCAGACAACACTACACGTCCAAAGAATGGTTCATTCAGTGAACCACCTGTCAGGGAGCAGCAACTCAAAAACATTACCGAAGAACCTTCCTATGCAAGTGGCGACCAAGCACCACATAGATACCAAGAGAAACCCAAAGCTTCAGAACCTCTGCTCGATTCGTATGAGCCCAGTTCAGCAGTGCTGACAAACTTCCAAAAAATAAGCGCTGACGCACCAGAAAAGTCAAGAAAATTCGACATACCGCTGAAGGGTGTCGAAAGACCCCAACGAATCGAAAAGATTGAAGACTCGTACAGTAAGAACAGAAGTACCTTCATTTGAACTTTAAGCCTTATTTATTTGCTTCTATTAAAATCCTTTTATCCTTGCCCTAAGGTTGACTTGATTAATTATTTATTCTTTCCAATTTCAGAAGGAGATAATGACAGCGGCGTCGATGAGTCTACTCAGGAAAAGGTATGTCAAACATTTGTTATGTCAAAGTATGACAACATGCGTTCAAATAATGTAGCCTTGTAAATTAATGAGCCAATACGAATAGTCACTTAAATGGATTGTTGCGATATATTTGGATCTAAAAGTGGATTTATAATTATAGACTTGCGTCGTCTCGCGTCAGGACTATAAATATCCTTGGTTCAAGTTCGTGCCATATCGATTATTAGCGGCTGGACTTTCATTGCGAAGGCTTAAGGAGTATTTTATTTAATTTTCATGCTCACAAGGTTATAATTAGACGCTCTTGATTGTAAATTTTAAGGATTTAAGGATTTTTTTTTATTTACTTGTAAAGAGAATTTATTTATTTTATTAGAGAAAAAATAGTCACAGTTTTAGTTTGAACTATAATGCATGTCCTGCTTGATTGTAATCTGAGTTGTTATTGGAGGCCAGGATAATTAAGAGCATTGCTCTTGTAGATAACGCAGGGACTAGACGTATACCGCCGGAGTTGAATTTTCATTTTTAACTTCCCATCTGAAAGTTCTTGTAATTGGTCTAGTTTCGGACCAAGTTTTGAAGTCCAAACAGTTGGATTCTATTGAATTTAAAAGGATGTCGTTCATATGTTTTCGGATAATAAATTTCGTTAGAAAAATTCGTATAAATATTTTTTTACTTCTGTTTTAAAATAACATTAATGCCAAGTGACCAAATCCTTGTTTTCATTTTTGTTGAAAATTCCACTCCATACATCCTATCGATTAACGTCTTAATGCTGTCCAATGTAAATTATCGCAAGATTAATAAAAATAACTCCCAAAGTCTTTAACTCGATGTTGGATAATGTTTTACAAGACTTTTCTGTCAAGTTTTTCAAGTGCCTCTTTCTCTACTTCTCGATCAACATTTCTACGGCAAAGCTTAGAAAACTATTTTAAAAATTTTAATCCCTTAAGTCTATACTTTTCCTACGTGATTTCGGGCAAGACTTAGATCATTATCGAGCTACTGCCTTCTCCTCATTTTTTCTGAAAACAGTGGAAGAGCTGGTGGATCTTCACTTTAAATCTTTATCATCTTCTCAATATGATTATTGCAAAGGACAATAAACAGGAACATCATTTCACTCCCTTGTGAGTACAATTGAAAAATCCTTTATTAACAAAGAATACACAATACACTTAAGAGAGTTCTTTAAATAATGTCAAGGTGGAAGAAATAATCAATGCCCTAATCAGACTTAAACTTACAGAAAATATTCGAGACTGAATAAAAACACCTTATTCCGCAAAAATATCCATTCCGAAGTTGGACACCACGGCGATGCGAGGAGAGTATTCAGAGGAACCCCACAAAGAGGTGTACTCTCCTCACTCCTCTGGATACTTGTAGTGAACGAAATTCTTATGAAATTTTGTCATATGCAAGCCAATAGCCTGGGCAGACGTAAAAGGCAAATATCTTCACACCAGTTGAGGTATTATGGGCAGTTCGCTAAACTAAGCTAGCAAAGTGGACAGGAAAAGAAGGCCTGAATGCAAACCCGTCTAAAACAAAGTTCATATTGTTCACAAGAATATACAAAATATCTCAAATAGCCCACCAAAGATGAAGAATTAAGAACTAAGTTTCACTAGTCAAGCCAAATACTTAGGTGCAATAATAGACAGCAAACTGGAAACCAAACGTTCAAAACCATATATGGAAGGCAGCGGTAACTATGTATACACGCCAGAGGGTCCTCGGCCCCAAATTAAAACTGAAACCATGATTGACACACTTGATGTATACAGCAGTCATCAGATTAATCCGAACATTCGACATCCTCTCATGGTGGCAAGCATTGAGAATTCCCATGAACAGCTGGGTGGCGAAGTTGCTCGAACTTCTACCTTCCAATTGATTCAATTAACAGGTCGCAGGTTCGATTCGTAGAGTGGGTCTAGTTTGTCGAATCTGGTCCAGTTACCATTTGCCATTGGGATAAAGTTAATGGTACTAACACTGGTTTGGTCGTCCAGCGATAGTAGTCCGTCTAATGGGTCGCGTTGTTGTAGTGGTTGTTGTATCGGCTTAATTCCTAGTTCGCGTTGTCAAAATAGTGATTTGTGTAAATTGTGTGTAGATGGCTCTGCTGTGAAGGCAAAACACTGACGGCGGGGTGTTTACCTAAATCTTCCAAACTTTCAAAGTACTTATATCGAGCTAAAGTCGAATAAAATCCTGCTAAATGCTCGATATAAAAATCCTCCGTCCTGTTTCGGGCTCCACCCACGGAAGTGAGTTGAAACCAAATATATCTGGGTTTCTAAAAAACCACAGCATAATCTATCATTCTTCTCCTAATTCTTTCGCTCGCTCTGTGCTTCTTGCATAATTAGGGTATTCATATCCTCTAGAAGAGCGAGCCAATAATAAGAAAAACAAGAACTTCCTGATGGGAAGTTAAAAATTTATGTAATGAATTTAATTTAATATATATTGCATAAATTATGGAATTACCTTACATCTTTTTTAGTAAGATTAAAACTGCTGTGACATGTGAACGGCAGAAACGTTCACTGAATACATAAAATAATATAAATCCAGGGAAAGGGACATGGGCTCACTTCCGTGCGTTGCTTATTATTATTATATTGTTTTTTTTTTTAATATTTTTTTAAAATAAGATTGATTAAGCTCATGACTGCATAATTTTTAATTTTCAAGACACTTGTACGACGAACTCTGCGCAATGCAACGTAGAGTTGCCCATATCAAATTACTGGTTCCGGTAAATAAATTCCAGGCAAATGTTTGCCCTTGTGACTAATTCATTTTCATAGCCAATGCTTGTTTTATTTAATAACAATATTTATAACCCAAATTTGAACTCCTTAATGAAAAAGTAGTGGATCTTAGTTTGAAACAAAAGAAACTATTTTTTCAGTTTGTCTCTGATTTGAGTTATTGGATGAGATCTGCAGTGAACTAAAACAGTCTTTTAAATGGGTCACCATCAGCGTTTTGTAAACCGACAGCTAATTCATTAAATTCTTGGTACAATATAGCGTCTTTGGTCAGAATTTATTGTCATGCAAAACTTTAATTACCGCATCAGTAAAGGATCATAGCAACTTTTTTCCATTAAAACTCATTCTCTGATCGGCAGCGGCAGCAGGATTGAAAATATATGACTGTGAAAAATTCTTTGTTCGCCAGTATGATGATAAATGTTTCTATAAATTTTGAAACAGTATTGCCCATATCCAGGTGGTGGCGTAATATTTGTAGCCAACGAAGCAAATGCAAATCATCTGTTAAAATACATAATATTTTTCATAAAAATTATTGAAAGCGGTTGATTATCTTTTAATTGTTCAATCAAAGACGACACTCTTACTTGTCGCTTTTGAAAACATTGTGTAAATTCATAAATTTTTTGATTGACAAAATTCACAGACTCTTTGAATAGACCCCAACATTGTTCACTCATCTATTTTTCATTGAAATTTTAACTTTGACTGAACTGCATTCATTTGCGCGTTGGATTGATATTTTTAAATCTTTTTTTTTCTTTTTAGCCCCTTTTCGATCTTAAGCAATGTATTTTTGTGTTCTAAAATTTGCAATTCTTTTGCGATTGCATGATTTTTAAAATAAATTACAGCACTCATTGAAAGTGACTGTAAAAATATTTTCAAAAACTTTCCAATTACGTCCTAACTCTATTTAATCAACTACCTGCAATACAATCTTGCATAATATATATTTAACATAATAAAATGCATAAATCTCAGCAAAAAAAAAAACTACCCGCTTCTAAGTACTTCCAGGTTGATGGGACTTGGATTTCATCAGCTTACATTCGGGTTGTTTAGGCCAAACTTATCCACATCAAGTATATCAGATTTCTCTTCATTTTTATTATTCTATACTTACAAAAATTATTTTCGGTTTCCTTCTTAATTTTCCCTAAAAACAACAGTATGCTGCGTCTGAGCAGGAAACCTGATGGCAAACATTTTTTCGACTTGCTTTTTATGTTACAAAAGTTGGATAGATTTGAAATATTCAGTCATAGCGCTGCACCTTATTTCAAAGTAGTTTTTTTAACAACATCAGAGCTCTGATCTGTGAATTTGACTTGAATGCACAGTTGAATAAACCAACTAAGAGTATAAATTCACCGCCTCCAGTTAGAAACTCAGACCAGTAATTATGACAAAATGTTGTCCAATTGACACTGCTTACCAACATTTTCGAAATTCTTATTATTATATTTCTACACGGTAAAATTTTGACGATTTGTGGTAATTGCATAAAGACAGACATTTACAGACACAGGAGACATATCCTGTCAAAAAGACGTTATTTATTGAGGTATCTATTTAGGCACTATCAACTATCGCTTTCGAAGAAAATCCCATCATCGAATTTTGCAATCCGGTGGCGAAAATCACGGGAAAAATATCTTTGGCTAGTAAGCTCGCTTAGTGCCATCTTATCATAAATCTCATTGTTATCATTCGCCAAAGGCCTAAGTGTTGTTTTGTTTCAGTATATGCATTGCGTATTGAATATTTCGGAAACAGAAATGCCAGCAGCTAGATTTGAACCCTACAAACTTCAAAAAAACGTCCGCAACGCATCAACCGATTACGCCAAGGAATTCGATATAGTCCAATGTATTTTTTCGCTCGCATTCGGTATGAAGTGCAATACTAACATATTTAGCGCATTATTATATGAGGATGAATCCGATAGACGGGTTATCTATCGTTACACGATAGGAAGGTACTCATTCAACAACCTTAGAGAAATGTCAAACATCAAGATTCAGAACATTCCAAAATTCATTAAGAAAACGAAAGAAAACGAACTGGTTGGAACCACTTAGATACTAGTAGGTATTTCTTAGGCATCAGTTAGTTCCCCTGGCTCATGAGGAATCGGCGTATCAATCAATTAGTGATAGTATAATGGATCCAAACAGTATCTAAGTTGATTACAGCTGATTCAGCTATGAAAATCAATCTTAACTCACGGCCATGCATGGTGTTATACAAACAGTATAACACTGCTATGGAGCAGATTTAAGTCAGCAAGCCGCCAAACATAAACCATTGTCCAAAAGCTTTAGTATAATTGCTGCTCAACCGTGTAGGCCCAATGTAGCCAAACGTTTTTTACGTTTCAACCAAAAGATTTGTGGTTTCTGGATATAAACCAAATCCTGGAGGTCGTTACAGAAAATGACAAAGAGCTGTGGCATATGCTAATTATTTATATATGTATTTCTTTTAAAGATGGTCAGATTAGTCTGCAAACAATCCCGAACTGAATGTGATCCCCTCGAAGCCAGAACTTCAACTTTTTACCAGAAAAAAAAGATTCCATGCTGAACACTTCGTCAGCAACGTTTTTCAGACAAAAAAGTATGCAGTTAAATAATTAGCAAGAGCTATTTAATTTACATTTTACTTTGCCTATTCGATGATTACCATTCTGGCAGGCGTTCACGTCAAACCACCAAATGTTGACGTTGTGGAAACAGTCATTAACTGGCAAGGCAAGGGCGGTCTCAAAAGCAGATCATTTTGTTTTAGCCCCGAATTTCAAATTTGTTTAAAATACACCATTGACTGTACTAAATAATAAAATTGGTTTCGGTGCAAGTGGGCCGGCCCATACCATCAACGTCCCATCTCAAGATAAAAAAAATAGGTGCTATTTTATTTGAAAACAGCATTCATTCCCTAAACAAATGCATTCCAAATAAAAAAATAAGATTCACATTTTTTTAAGCTGCCCCGTAGTGATATATTTATTTTTGCATTTTTGAATCATTTAAAAAAAGATTTGCGAATTTAACATTACTAGATCAGACTTATCTCTTCAAAGAACCTAAGGCGCCTTCATCCGCTTTTAAAAGTGTTTATGCTATTAAAATAGTTGTTTCGATATACATGTACATTGTGAAAGACCGCTTATACCAACTCCTGGTCAAATGTATTTTTGAAATTATTTCCATATTAATTTCATCAAATTTGTTAAATTGCTTTTCTATGAAGATATTTACCATTGCTCGGAATAAAAAAAATTTATCATCTTTATGTCATTTTAGAAACGGTTCAAAAGAACATAGTTTCAGTTGAGAGATTTCCACCACCTCTTCCTTCCGAGCTGTGAACTGTTCAGCATAGGTTCTCTTTCTATCTTTCGTTATGGCTTTAAAAGGATCGCATTTAGCACAGGTTTCTTTGAAGATTTTGAGAGCTGTTTCTAGGCCGATTTCGAGGGTTCGTTTATAGAGAAAGGGGCACATCCAAATTTAAAATGGACCTAACTTAACATTGTTTACGTCTTTTAGTTAGTCTTTTTAGTTCATAACTAACTTAATTAAGTCAATTGGCTTATTGATGAAACTTTTATAATTAAAATTGAACAAAAAAAAAGTATGTGTGCAATCAACAAGTGGTTCTACCATCTGAAAAAAATGTTGGTTTCAAGATAATGAAACGAATGTTAAATTTCGGGAAGAGGATAATTTAAGGTTTAAGTAATGATCATAGTGATCCGAAGTGTTGTGTTCGTACATATCACATAACACCTTACGTAATAATGGCAATGATGGCACACGACATAAACAATCACTAACCCAATTGCGAAGGCGCCACACAAAACGCATATCAGGTAACGTATGACCTAGTGACAGCACATTGCACAAAGGCATATACTTGATTCGTTTTTGAAACAAAAATCTGATCCACAGTGATCCACAGTCATCACCCCCAATTGCCAGATGTTCAATGCGATCGTTTGAGGATGTAAAAGGACTCGATCATCCTATTAAGCGATATCGTTAGCCAGCCGATTGAACGATATCGCGAATGCTAAGGAGGGTCAATTAGTATTTAAGAAGAACATCTTCCGATAATAAAACAGAATCATTTTGACTAACAACCAACTTGTTTCTCTCTATGCAAACACTATGGCGTATTGAGCATGCCTCGCTTTCTTTTCTTACTGGCATAACTACCTTGCCTGTAACACTGATCTAGTATTCTTTAATCTCCACATATCTTGAACCATAACAAAAGTTAAATAATTATTTTACATTTTATTTTTCATATATTACATAGATTTATTCAGTTGTTGATACAGTGCGACTGCTGTACATTTTCAAATTAAATTTGGCGCCCAAAAACTCAATAAACGAAATCGCTGTAAATTTTCGTGAAAGAAGTCAATAATTGTATTTATTGATTGGTTGGGAGAAATGTAAATAGCAACAATTAATACTGAAATACTATTGTCGAAATGATGAATAATGATTCCAGTTTTTGTGTATTGAGTTCCATTTGTGGTGTGACAACACGGGCTCCGTCATTCGAATTCTCGTAGTTTGCAACTCCACTGGCCTTCGGTTGCGTTTTATATTTAACTACAATGTCAAAATTAGGAATATCTAAAAATGTTTTCAACATTCATCCACGTCTCGGAAAGAAAAGAAAATTCGACTACGATGCTTTTCGTTTTCTTTGGCAGTTAAATGTATACACGGACAATCATTTCCTTGTGTTTATAAAATCATAATATAGTTTGTAGTTGGGTCATTTGATCTCGCGCATTTGAAAATGGTCATAAATGATGAGGCCAGCGAACACGGCTTGTGATGCCTTTCCTCAAGCTTTGTACTACGCATGCGCGCACAAACACATATTAACACACGTTCAATGCTGAGGCCCAAGCAAACTCCCACTATGCCTTGGTAAACACGAGTATAGGGGGTACAAAGCAGAGCCCAAAGAGAACCACGGTCATAAGAAACACTGTACAATGCTTCCTATCTCATTTTCTCCCGCGTCAAATCTTATGAATTTATGAGTCTTTCCTCTTTTAATGTCGCTTTTTCGTTTCATCGATTTTCAAATCACAACGATGCTAAAGAAGTTTTCACTTCAAAAACAAATCAGTATTCTAATTGAAAATTTCGTAAGCTGTATAATTTTAAGATTTGGACTTTTGTGTTAAATTCTGACATGATATAGGTATTTGCTACTTTTTCGATTGCAATCAATTTCGTCTGAAAATATTAAATACGGCCGTTAGTCTTGTAAACTAAGACCCTCTCGAAGGTTCATAAATTGTATTGAGTCATTTTTTAAACCTCTTTGTTACATTGTATTGAGAAAAATTAATTTAAAACATCAATTTGAATGTTCTGGGTCAAGATGTTTCAAAGGCACATAATTTTAGTCGCGAGGTGCCAAATCTTCCTGCAGGGGGATAAAATCCAGTTAGATTTTGTTTGCAGATTTCGATAGTTCTAGCAGGCCGATTTCAAAAGACTGACCGTCAATCATCACAACAAAGGCATTTCACAGTAATTGGAAGATTGGAAAAATTTTGCCAGGTCCCAAATTATATTACCCAAATAACACTGAATTCAGTCCCATTACAATTCTTCCATTTCTGAGCAAAGCCTTCGAAAAAATAGTAAGCAATCAAATGAAAGCCTATCTTAAAGATCGAAAGCTCATAACGAACTTCCAATCATGCTTTAGAAGAAAGCATAATTGTATAACGGCCTTGCTGAAAGTAAATGATTATATTCGCTCTGGTTTCGATATGGGCTTGTTGTCTTTAGCTGTTTTTCTGGATTCCTCAAAAGCATTTGACTCAGAAAAAACACAAGATCTTAATACATAAACTTAAGACTCAATTTGCTTTTGAGAATTGTTATGCGAAGTTAAAACTTCAACAAGCTTACCTGTTTTATTGGGTGTGCCCCAGGGCTCGGTTCTTGGTCCACTCTTATTTGTAGTTTTTGTACACGATATCGTTGAATGTATCGAAACCTGTGAGCACCATATTTGTGCAGTTGATGTGCAGCTTTTGAAATGAATCAAGAGATCCGAAAAATTATTTTCCATTAATGATTTGAACACTGATCTGAACGCTATCTATGTCTGGTCGCAACAAAATTGTATAAACCTAAACTCATCATGACTTTAAGTCAAAGTCCGGTAGATATTCTTTCTTCACTTCTTCGAATCAATAACATAGATTCCGTAAGGAAATCTAAAACCTTCGGGATTTATTTTACAGGCAGCTTAGATTCTGAATCAGCTAGAAAACTAAATGTTGCCTTTAACAACTGTGCCAGGTATATCTTTAATCTGCGTCGCTATGATCATATCACTGCCTATGTCAATCGCATCATTGGTTGATCCTTAAATGCATTGCACGGTTCTTGAGCTATTTAAGATCATCAGCAGCGAAGCACGAAGCTATTTATTTTATAAACTCCGATTTGTGCAATCTCAAAGGACATTCAACTTATTTACACCAAGAAACTGATATTTAGTTAATAGCCGCCAGTTCTATATTTATGCAATCCGCCTATGGAATCGACTGCCTCTAAGTTTAAGAAAGGTGAACACAGAGAAATATTTGAGTATTTCAATTGCAGCATTTAGCATGATAATGAATTACTTTTCAAGCAATCAACTCGTCTTTAATTATATCTAATTGAATTGATTTTTTTTTATTTTATTTTGATATCTAATTTTCTATTTTGTTTTCTTTTTCTCCTCATAATAACTAACTATAACTATCTATGAATTTTAATATTGTTTTACTTGTATTTGTGTTTTTATTACCTGTGCAAAACCTAAAGTTTATTGTAACTTATTTACGTACAGAGTTTATATGACGATCAATAAATCTAAATCGATAAAACTGTTTTGAGACGAAATTGACAGAAAAGTGTCCAACATCAAGAAATAAATTAAGGGAGATCTTTCAAGTAGTCTTCATCTTCAGATCTATTACATTGGGAAACATTACATTGGTGCAGATATGAGGAAGATTTTCGACAAAAATGAGGACGAACCATATTTTATTTTCAAAGTCTTTTCAGTTGTTAGGTTAACCTGCGGCTCCACAACGTTATAAGAATACTTTATTTATTTAAATCTAACCGGTTTATATATGTTTACAATTGGGCAGCATAAATGACAACAAAATTAATTTAGTGAATTTTAGTACATATTTCGCACTTGAATATTTGATTAAACATTTGAGAAGGACCGTAAAATGTACATAACAATTTGAATCAATTGTAATAAATAATATTTTGAAGGCATAATAGAATAATAATAAATAAAGCTAGTTGTATTAAATTTTTATAGTAAATCAAGAAAACGACAAACATTTTCCGGAAACTAATGAACAGCAGTGTATATGTTTACACATATCGTAATATCTTATAAGGAAGTTGAAAACTGTAAGCTAAATGAATTTCGAACTTTCTTCACTAGAAAACTAATTTGATTTTAATCGAAAGAGTGAAATCGACCCTTTTTTGTTATAAAATTCAAAAAACCCTTTCGTATGTGAATACCTATAAACGAACGTATTTTTTTTTTATAAATGAAGGCTGATCTGAAAAAAACAAAAAGAAAAAAACGTTTTTCTGGGAAGAGAGTACCTTTCATTGTTTTCTTATTTTCAAAAACAGTAACATCTTTTTGGCACATCATTTGGTCAACACAGAAGAATGTTGTTAAAATAATTAGATTTCATTTGAACTCTAAAAAGAATTTTGTTTTTCATTTATGAATTTTATGCTTGCTTTTTTCAAAGATTTCGAAAAGTATTGTGTTCGCGAATTCCTTGTTAATGTTTTTGAACCGCTTTAACTTTCCAAGGATCATCGTTTATCAGCTGGCAGCAGCATAATTTTCTTAACCAAACTTCAAACTTCCAATAATACTTCCTCAATTACCCTGATCACGTGTAAGAGATCCCTATGAAAATTTCAATTGATTATGACAGACCTTGATCACATCGTGGTATGTTTCCAATATGCAACTCTGCAAACTTTCAGAACGTCAATAGCTAAAAGCTTCAAAGAAAGCAACCAACATTCTATATGGCCCAAATTTATGAAAACCAAACTTACTAGCAAAGCTCAACTATCAAACGTAATGAAGGTACTAGCCATGCAGAAAAAAAAAAAATTAACTTTGGAAGCGATGTCACCAGCCACTCCAATAATCAGTGGATTCAGTATTGCAGCAGAGACGTCATCAAGACCAACATAGGTTACTCATCACCCATTTTAAAGAGCTCTTGACCTAATGGCGATGCGTAGGATTGTTTTCTGATTTTCAAAAACAAAAACATCTTTTTGGCACTGCTTCTTTTGATTTTGACTTCAAATTAATAAGATCATTGAATATTGTGCAAAAAAGTTGCACTTAACAATTTTAAATTTTCAAAAAATCTCCATTTTTTTCTCCATAATTTTTAGTTTGATTTTTTTTATAAATCATTAAATAAAACAACTTAAATTTAATTGAAGGATGGGATGATAGCTTAACAAAAGGCTGTATTTTATTTTTTATTTTTAGGGTACCTCGAAATGAAAAAAACAGAACCCTTATGGGATCACTTTATTGTCTGTCTGTCGGTCTGTCTATCAAGACCTTTTTTTCTCAGGCCAGGAATTTATATCAAATACCCAGGTCAACTGTCGCCTGTAGCTGTGAAAAAATCTAACTTTTGAGCCAACGCAATCAAAAAATACGGCCGTTTATGCGCAAATTTTCGACACTTGCAAGGGAATCAAAACCTTAAGGGTACTTCCAGTCGACCTAGAATCTTCAAATTTGGCAAGAAGCAATGTTTTTTTTATAGATTGTCTTGATGGGTGAAGTTTTAGTTTAACTTTGTACGGAACCCTCGGTGCGCGAGTCCGACTCATACTTGGCCGGTTTTTTTCAGAAAATTGCCCCTCTGCCGCCTTAACGGAAGAAGATAGATCCACCTAACCTACCCTTTATAACATTCCACTGTCTACAGTTGTTTTTGTTTACATTTCTTTACGTATTGAAGGGTGCTGGATTACGATGACTTGAAAAACACGATTGTTCTAAGAGAATATAAGCAAATCAACATTTCGTAGCACTTCCACTGACATCATCACATTTGTTGTTATCTAAATAATTAGATCTAATAAATCAACAAAATGCTCCACAAAACACAATGCAAGGATATTCACCCAACCGCATGTTTGTCGCATCACTATTAACTGTCGTTTAATCTATTTTCGCCACGATGATAAATACAAATGTCCCCCTCAGAAAAAACTAAAGCCGAACAGCAATTACCATACAAATCCATTCGCACATTACTACCACACGTATTCTCAGATTTTTTCTTTTTTCTTTTTCACAATTGGCAGAACTTCCGAAGTAAAACAAGCTAAAAACAATACCAAGACATCGAAAACAAAAAAAAAAAAAAGAAACACATCCAACCGTGCAAACAACAACGAACAACTTTCTTGTAATCGACTTTTTGAGGAAAATCCCTAATAAATTTATTTAGCAGTATATTTTCAGTTTTACTTTACTCTGCCTTCCATATAGGGAAAGGGGGCAGGGCATATACATTCTACACAAGCTCACCGCCCATTGCCATATCGAATAACTATGCCACGGTTGATGAGCCTCATAAGTTGCTTTCGATTGAACAAACAATCAGTTTTGCCACAGGCGACCAAAAAGATACTTGTTTTCAAATTCTTAGTCGCAAAAGAGTGCCTACACCTCTCGTTGTACTTCCGCGCAAACTTCTGTGCACAAAGAAAAAAAAAATCGCATATCTTTATTACCCTTATCTGCATCCCAAAAATAAATCCTGCTACAATCGATAAAACAAAATTATGTGCAATACAATCCATTAAGGTGATAGCAACAATCCTATTCAAAGGACATTCACAGTGCTGCTGTCTTTCTACTTGACGTGAACAGTGTTTTTAAAATTTTCAATTTTTTTTTTGGGTAGGAACGCAACGGTCCAATATCACCAACTTCTCCCGCCAAGACACCAACTAAGCCTACCTCGGGCATCTCAAGACCCCCTAGCGCAACACCATCGAATAAATCAAATAAATCCAGGAGCACCTCTAGATCAAGGCTTACACTCAAGACCCCCGAACCAGAGTCAACTAAAAAAGGTAAACGTTTAACAACATTTGTTTTTTTTTGACTTCATATTAACAGATGGTTTGTTTGTCAGTTCCAATGAATAAGGTCCAAGTGGGTAACGCACCTTCACCCAATCTGAAGGCTGTACGTTCAAAAATCGGATCACTCGACAATGCCACATATAAGCCAGGCGGAGGTAAGATCAAAATTGAGAGCAAGAAAATCGAGATTAAGGCCGCCCCAAGGATCGAGGCGAAAAATGATAAATACACTCCCAAGGGTGGAGATAAAAAGGTAAATCAATCCGGACCCAATTGATTTTTATTTTATTTTTAAAATTTTAAAAATTTTTTTACATACATTTTGGCAAATGCAAGTTTCTTATTAATATTTTTTTTTATCATATAACCTTCAGATACACTGTTGTTGAAAGTATCTTAGCAAAAAGTATCTGCGTACGAGTATTGTCACAGTATTGAAAGTAATTTCACGGTTCACTTGAAATAAGAAACATAAATTCGTTTTTTTTTTAACTGAAACTTGTGTGTACATAAAGTAGAGTTCAATTTGTAGATACAGATTCTTTAGAAATTCACGTAAATAGAATAAAATTGAGATACTTTAGATCTAGGTCTCCCTCTCTCCAGAGTCAATGCCATCATGTCGTCATCTGAGAGATACTTTCAAAAAAAAAAAATCAAAAAAACACTCCCCTCGGTTATATTTAGATACAATTTAATTTCGATGTAATTATTGTAGATAGTTTCAACGAAACTACAATGGAATGCCAAGTCGAAAATCGGATCTCTAGAGAATGCCAATCATAAGCCTGGCGGTGGTGATAAAAAAATTGATACTATTAAGGCGGACTTTAAGGATAAGGCCAAGCCAAAAGTTGGCTCCAAGGACAATGTTAAACATGCTCCCGGGGGTGGTGATATTAAGGTAAGCTGTCAAAGTTTCATCCGCCCTACCAAACTCAAAACATTCAATTTAATTGGCATAAAATAATAATTGTTCGTATTAAATAATTGGGGAAAGGCAAAAGACCAGGCCAAACAGTTCATTTAGATCATGATCTCCTTTTGCATCCCTTTTTTTTCGAATTGCGATTACTCTCTTTGGCATGCCATTGGATGTGCATGGAAATGTGTTAGTTTATTTTTAATGTTTATTCTGGAATGCTTTCTGTTTAATAATTTTATTCAAGTTTAACTAAAAAAATCATGTGGTCAACACAGAAGAAGGATTAGATTTCATTTGAACTTCAAAAAGAATTTTGTAAATTTATTTATGAATTTTGAGACTACTTTTTTTAAGGATTTCGAAAGGTATTGTGTTCGCGAATGCCTTGTTTCTGTTTCTGAACCGCTTTTACTTTTCGAAGATAAACGTTTATCGGGTGGTATGACAAGCAGCATGATTTTCTTAGCCAACCTTCAACATGCCAATACTTCATGAGTGACCCAACACACGTTTAAGAGATCCCTATGAAAATTTCAATTGATTTAGACAAATGCAGCTCTACAGATTGTCAAAACGTCGAAAGCTAAAAGATTCAAAGAAAGCAACCAACATTCTGGATGCCCCAAATTTGTGGGAACCAAACTTCGGGTATCAAAGCTCAACTATCAAATGTTAGTAAGGTACTAGCCATGCAGAAAAAAATGTACGTTGGAAGCGCAGTCACCAGCCACGCCAATCATCAGTATGGAATCAGTATGGCAACAGAGACATCATCAAGACCAACATAGGTTACTAATCACCCATTTTAAAGAGCCCTTGGATTATGGCGATTCGTATGATAGGAAACGCACACCTATACGTGAAGTGTTCATTTTTCTCTACCTGTACCCACTCTTTTTTAAACGACCGCTGTTTTCGCGAAACGTAAAATTTCCGCTGACACATGCGCTTGTTGCCACCACTCCGCGATTCCTGCTGTTCAATTCGACGACCAACGTCCTTAGTGACCCAATGATTCGATCGTGTAAACTGTTACAATTTTTTGCTTACTCTTAATTCCAACGCCCTCGTTAATTATAAATAAAAAATAAATAAAAAATAAAAATGGAACCCAAATTGCATCCAAAACCCAAAGGTTGACTGGATTAAATGCAATGGCATTTGCGGCCGATCTATTCACCCTCCTTGCACCGGTTTAGGCAGAAGAGCCGTGACCTGCCTTAAGGAATTTATTGGCAATTGCTTATTCTTCAGTGATGAGTGTAAGCCCATTTTTTTCTCTCGCACTCAAGCGACTCAACCAATCAAGAACTAAGTGAAAATCAACTCGTCTTGAAAAATAGTTTTAAAAAACATCAAATTTCAAAGCTGTGGGGGACCTCAATAACTCGATCGAATCCTCAAATAGCAAAAATAAAACAATATTCCGAAACATTGAAAAACACCTGCTAACTCTGTCCTAGTCCATCAGACCCGTGATTCCTTGCGGTCCAACCTTGAAAAAAAGTAGAACTCCCCCACCGGCATGAATCGTACCCGTCGTTGGTTGATCTGTTGTGTAAGGTCGACGTGATAAGTGATGAACTTATATCGTCACACATATACATCGCTGAAATATTTGAAGACCTTAAAACGGTTACGCAGAAATTGGAGAGTACTATTTATCAAACGCAGCCAGTTCACAGATCAACAACACATCATTCCTCGTCGAATTAACCGCAGCCGATTCTCCTTCACGAGCCGAATTTCCTTATAACCAGACGACTACCTCATCGAAAGCAAACCCTTCAACTGCATCACTTACTCACTCTCCGAACCTTATCGAACGGCTTAAAACCCCTGGACAGTCTCCGAATGAAACTAGTGCCTCGCCAAACCTGCGACTGTCAACAACCATGACAAAGAAGATAAGGAAATAACCTTCTTGATTAAGGAATTTCTTTTATCCTAAATATACGATCTCGACACTCAACTGCCAGCAGATTTTTGCCGAACAAATTTGATGACGCCACATCCCCTCCAAATATGGATGGCTTTTTCCAAACTCCCAAAATGACGTTTTGCGTCTTGGTAATATAACGATTTGTTAATGAAAGAATGTGAAACGTAAAACATCCACATCCACCGAACACCCTCTCCCTACGCACAAATTACTGTCAACCCGTAA
This sequence comes from Orthonevra nobilis, assembly GCA_963555765.1. Classification (NCBI taxonomy): domain Eukaryota; kingdom Metazoa; phylum Arthropoda; class Insecta; order Diptera; family Syrphidae; genus Orthonevra; species Orthonevra nobilis. The sequence continues at coordinate 62,715,011 of OY743225.1, read as the reverse complement.
AAAATCATCTGCAAATGTCCAATCCAACTCTGACCCTAACTGGAGCTTTAAAGTTGGTTCATTTCCGGATTTTTTCTCCATCTACATTACGAAATGTTCTCCATCCTTCTCCATCTGCTACTCCTCCTTGTATAAGCACATTAAAACCTTCTTCACCACCATTCAACCACCCAACGAAAGCTGACCCTCCCGAACCTACTTCGTGCCCTTCGAAATCTCCACAAATTCGTATGTCATTCAGCCTCATTCGCGGTGAATGGTTAACCCAAACTTTATTCATTCGCACACTCTCAACCCTACTGTTCCCAAAGCTTCTGATGAAAGCACACACTGGTTCTTAGCTGCTCTCTCCTATGGCCAAGCTCACAAAACAATCTGCTCTTCTCAATGTCGATGGCCGCTACATTCTGTCGCGCCTCAGGGACCACAGAATTTACGAAAATGTGTGTCTAAACCCGGGTTAACTACATGATTCTTGTATTGATGGAAACCCCAGAACCAATGTTATGATCTCCTTTCAGCATGAAGGCCTCCCTGCATTTTGCTCACCTAACGATGTGAAAAGATCTTTCAACATTTGCATCCCATATGATGAAGAAAAGAGCCTATGTAGTCTTAATTTACCAGCTTTTCAGGAGATTCTCGAAAGATTCCAAATTCGAACGTTTTTTTTTTTCGAAAATCGAAATTCGAAATCTGGCAGCTGGCACAAGCATAAAACTTGGGCTCCTCGAATTAGTAAAGCGTATCTAGTCATCCAAACGCAGGATACACGGTTAGGAGTTGACCCTTTAAGTACAAAGAATCCCCGATATCCTTTAAGGGGTGCATATAGCAAATCATCAACCAAGTGCGGGTTAATGAAATCGTGTCTGTTGTCTAACACTTCTATACGCTCCATCATCATCAAGTGTGTGATCCTCTGCCTTAAAAAGACTACCGAGGCGATATACTATATGATCCTGTCACTGAACCTGAACTGTGTGAAAATCTGAAACGTTTCTTCAACACACGAATCGGTTCGTCCAATTGGGGCTTCAAGTACGACTTTATTTTCAAATTCTCGAAAATACAAACGAATATCGGGTTGAGACTCGACGTTTCTTCATCGATTTTAAAGGCGCATAAAACAGCATTCATTGTCTTCAAGGTCCACAAAACGATGGCCGAGATTGGCATATCGGCAAATCTCTAGCGAGTTGTGCAGCGTTATGTCGGAGACAATCTACAGCTCGGCAATGGCTTTTCCATCTTATAAAGGGGTAATGTTTAAAAGTTTGTATGTATGAGGTGATCTTCGAAACTACTCTTCCAATTTCAAAATTCGTATTTTTATTTGTCACAGAAACCCGCTCTTTTCCTTCTCGTCAATTTTCCACCAATCAATTGCATCCTCTGAAGATCAATCAACTTCTCAGAAACGGTCTTGCCTATGTTCATTCTGAAAGCTTGAAATACATTTTGTTTATTGCCGAGGAAATTGTGGGCAGATCAAAATTGCTCTTTACACAAAGTCACTCCCAGCGAAGTGTCATAAAGAATTTTTCGACGCTTGACGAAATGGTGAACCATGAAACCAGGGCAGCCAACAAAACAATATTGCAAAAATGCAATAATTTTCTTGCATATGAATACAATAGAAGATAGAGGGTAAGAAGATAGAAAATTTTGCTGATGACAGTGACCTTATGTGATTATCGACAGAGTTACAAGCCGGAAAAAATCGTACGTCTTCCGAAATAGAGCTTTATTACTCAAATCTATTATTGATAGATGACATCCTTGATGTTCTATCTGTATACCCTGTGTTGCCTTCATTGACCTCGAGTCCCATTTTTGCGGCTATTTTAACGATATTTGAAAGAGCTCTAGCTATCGTTATCCCGCTCGAGTTTAAAACCTTGGTGGAGATGCCTCTTGGCTATTTGGCTCTATAAATGTTGCCTTGAAAATTATGTCTTAATATCCTTAGACAGGTCGTAGGTATAGGTTTCGAATATATTTATTTTTTTCAATATTTGCTGTAATATAGAGATTTAGTCAATAGCAGAGTATCCTGGCTGTTGACAATTTTAGATTTTTTTTGCGACGTTTAAGTTCAAGGGCTGGAACTTCGCTCCCCTGACAAACTTTCATCCGACCATACATAAGAAACAACTTGTAATAGTATGTTTGTCTGACAAGATCATCTCCGGCTGCTCTGAAAAAATCTGTAGGAAAGTTTGAGGCTTCCAGTACTGTTTTTGGACTTGGTCGTTCTCGTGATGTCGAAGTTCATATCTCTCTTTTTGTTGTAAGACCTCGGAACAACTCTCGTTCTTCTTTGTAGCACTGCCTTATGGGTCTCCTATAAAGCTGCATGTCCTTCGCCTTCATAACAACCATCGTTGTATCGGCAGGATAAAAACGTCAGAGGCGATATCGATTAAAATGTTGTGCTTACCGCTGGCAGATATTGAGGGGCATAATATCTGTCCAGTTCTTTTTGGTTTTTTTACTTTTCATTACAGCCTTAAAACGTCGAATTTCATCAGGATTTTTTTACGTGTTAAAATGGATAAAAATTGATTTCAAATCTTCATCCACGTAGGCCACTTGTGGTGCTGCAAAAGCTTTTAAGGGCTTTTCTTTGACATTCTTGAAATGACAATAAAAATAAAGTCATCTGCTGCTATCGTTGTCATTCGGTTACCATAAGTTCCATAGTGCAAACTTTCATCACTGGAAATAGATTGAAGCCTGCTGTTCCGTTTTTTTTTCTTTCTCAAAACTGCTGCTGCTGCCGACTTGGATGCGGAGAACACCCCAAACTTGTAAAAATTTAAAAAGTTCTTCGGAGTAGTGTTTTTGTTTTTCAGATGTCTTTTTAGCGCCAACAATTAACATCAACGCAGAATTTTGGTCACGTGATGAGTATTTTGCGAGTGTATGAAAAATATCCTCAAAAAGTGTTGCCGTCTTAGGCCAAGTATCTGCTTAAGTAGTTCAATTCAATGCGGAGTTCTCTTCTTTCAATTTGTTATTTAAATGACCACGTTACACAACTTAGTTTGATTTATTATCTAAGGCATGCGTTCAATCAACAAAATAACACACAAAACCTTGGGACACTAAATTGTTTTACTTCTAGAACTAAATAGATATATTTTTTTCCACTTACAAACTTATGCAATTACAATGTGTACAATTTTTCTTTTATTAATATTGTAATGCATATTGTTTGTTCTCTCTGATCATTTAAATTTATTTATTTTTTCAAAACAATTTCATTTGGCATATCATTTATCAGAAGGACGATTCGCCAAAGGACGTAAGTAAATCATTAAAAAAAAACAAACAAACACAAAAAAAACTATGGTTCGATAGGCAATGCTTTCTTGTTTTATTTATAAATAAAAAAAAATGACAATTTTCACAACTCAAGCACAGTCAAATTTTTTTAAGTCTTTTACACATTCGACATAAAAATGCTTGAATTTTATAATTTGCGTATTTTTTTTTTGTCAAAAATTTTGTTGTCTTCGTCGGTATTTTACTTAGCATCATTAGAAAAAAAATTATTGTGCATATAACTCTTTTTTTCTGATATTTTCTCCAAAACCCCCCTTTCCGTTTTCAATCATCAAAATATTGAAATTTATTTATTATACTTAATTGGAGGATGAGTTCATTGTGTAAATATAATTCATACTAATCAGTTTTATTATAATAATACTTTTTCAGATACAAACTCATAAAATAGAAATTAAGGCACAAAGCAAAGTTGGATCTTTGGATAATGTAAAGCACAAACCAGGTGGAGGCGATAAGAAAATATTCGACGATAAGGACTATTTAAAGAATGTTGAGCACCCTGTTGCACTGACCTCACCTTCACAGGTATAATAACCAAAAAAGAAATAACAAAAAAACAACTTTTAACCTTGCCAAAAAAACATTTCACTGTTTTTATTTTATGTTTAAGTTATTATATTTTAACCAGTTTGCATTGTATGATAATTTATATAAAAAAGAACTAATTGAAAACACATTGCATTGGCAACACGCACTATTTAAGCACAGTATGAGCGAAAAAATATCACACACGTACTGATTCAATCGTAGTTACTAAACTGGAGAGTAGTCTTGATTGTCACTGTTATTACCATCGTACAGTATTTATTTTATTTCTTAAGGGTTGGTTGTGTTTTTTTAGGTGTACACAAGTCTTATAACAAATAAAACACTTGAAAAAATATTTTTAATTTTATTGGCTCGCAATTTTGGGCACATAGCCACCTCTGCTGGACAAAAAATTTTAATTTTAGGGAAGGCAATTGTATCGGTCCGATTTTGTAGCACTTTTTTCAGTACAGCTGGTCTTTTTGCGTCAAAATTGATGGCTGAATCTTCGGATTTGAACAAAAGATCCGGCCCGTAGTAGAAATTTTATAAATTTGAGGGTTAAAATTAAGTCCAAGTTTCATGTGATTGAGATTCGATTTGTCCACTCGCTTCCATTTCCGTACCACTTTGATCTTATGTTGGTGTAGGCCAATGTCTTTTATTGAAATCTGTTCCGGAAGCGGACAGGCGAAGGCCGAAGCAAGACGCCGAATCAATAAATTTGTATCCTCGGTCTTTCTCACCCCTCGCAGTATGAGCTCGTGTTAGATGAGTGGTGACAATTAGATTATAACTTAATTTTCTATCAAACCATCCTTTGAAGACCTTTGAAGATCTAACCGTGCGGCAAATCTGACTCCGATTCTGGTAGTTTGTTAGGTCAAGCTTCCTTGAATCCTCAATTGCTTAGACATTGAACAGGAAGTTTGATCAAAGGAGGCCAACGGAACCCAATTACTGAGTCTAAAGTTACTTATAAAGAGTTAAAAATAAAGGGGGTTCCTGTACAAAAAAAAACATTTTTTCTTTTTAAATAACAACTCTATTTAACACCCAATAGAAGGCAATGATTCCATTTCAAGGAGCAATTGAAACTATAATAAAACGAGAAAATTAAAAAATGGTTTACTCAAACGTTTGTGTCTAAAATTTAGCAAATATAAAGTGTTGCATAATGTATGGTGGCACAGAACCCTCCATGTGAATGTAAAACTTGCACTTGGCTGCGATTCTCGAACTTGGTGGTTGGTTGGTGAAGACGAAATCTTAAATTAACCTTAGTCGATGTATTTTTTCCTCCCAAACTAAGTCCATGGACATCGATGTATAGTTAAGCTCGAGGAGAAGGCGGATTGGAAGTTCTTCTTGGTTCGCTCTCCTCGCAGGCACGACCGCCAATCCATCATTGAATTTTTATTTCGACGGTCTTCAAAATCTGTATTGTTTTCTGACTTATCGTTCAAGATTCGTTTTCATAAGATAGAACGGCCAGACAGACTAATTTCAATCGACAAGAATCTTTTTTTAAGAACTGACAAGACAGCGCATTTTGGAAATCTGGTCTATTGTCAATTTATCGGGCCAAAAGCTCACTGGTATTTCATAGTAATTGTGTCTCAAAACTTCTCCAGAAGTTCACACAATAGACTGGATAGAATCTTGTAATCGAAGTTAAGCAGGAATATGCCTCGATAATTATTGTTGCCACACAAATGAACGTTCGTTTGTAGCAGGGACGGCCGTATTTGGGAAGATCAGCAGTAGACTATCTGAACGTGCAGCCTTGCTATTTTATGTCCACATAACTTATACAGTGGATAGAAGAACTGCAGTTGGTGTTTTTCGTACACAAACACTCCCTCTTGGGCATTATCGTCAAGCAGCTGCTGCAAATGTGAATTGAATATTCGTACATTCACATTTCCCTGAGGATCAGTGACAAGATTTAAAGCCTGCAGCAAGGCTTTTGGCTTAAATGTAGACATAATATAGACTCTTTGATTCCTCTGAGTTTGGGAGAGTACGAAAGCTCTATTATTTATTCGAAAGATCAAAGATCAATAATTTAAAAAAAAATACCTGACAGCTCGTTGCCCTGACTAAAACCATTGTTGACATCATGGCGAGATCGTCACCCTGCAAATTCGAATTTGTTTTGAAGAAGTGACTAAACTCAGTAGGACGGATTCTATAAAAACTTTAGCATAAGAAAGTAAAAAAAAAAATGTAAATGCACAGTTTCACATTAGAGTTAAATGGATCTTGCTTTTAAGAGGACCATTCAAAAAGATGTGTCATCCTAAATTAAAACATTGATTAATCCCTGTTATAAATTTCGAATAAAAAAAATTACATGAATTGATACACACTCGATTATCCTATATAAGAGTGAACATCGCGGAAATATTCGTTAAAGTTGGCATGCCTGAAATAGGAGTACAAAATTATGAAAACTCCTCAAAAGTCCTAAAAATTCGGGATGTTAAAGACTAATTCCATTGATGTACAAAACGTGCGCCTGTTTTTGAATACTATCGTTCATCGATCATATTTGAACACCTTTGAGCTGAAAAAAGTTCTTGAAAACCGGTCCCAGTTAAGGAAGCTATCTATTTTACTTACGATTTATCGATTTCATTCTTTTGAGAAGGATTTCCTCGGCGGGAATGATTGCTTGAAACTCTTCGTTATTAAATACCTCGGATAAAATTCAAAAAAATGTCTCCTATGTAAATGTGGAACAAATTTTGAAGGAAAAAATTAAGAGTAATGTTCTTTTGTATCGGGTTTTTCAATAAGAGCGCTACAAAAGTTTTTTTAAATAAAACTAAAACAGTTTTGGATACCAATGAAATTCCTGTGAAAGTACGTTCGATGCCATTATGTATGGATCTTTTGCATGGCCACCACGGGCACGCTTGCAGAAGTCCAGACGCTAAACCCATTTCGACGGCCGATACTACTGCAATTTCACGTTCGATATTGGTACGAAGTTCATCAATCGTCGCTGACTTGTTGGCTTAGACCATAGTCTTGACGTAGCCCCACAGGAAATAGTCTAAGGCGTCAAAACGCACGACCGAGGCGGCCAAGCGACTGGATCATTTCGTGTGATAACACGTTCTCCAAACTTGGTTTCCAATAAATTGATTGTGACATTCGCTGTTGGAACCACATGTCCTCCAAGTCCATATCATCCGATTGGGACCAAAAATATTCGGTTATCATTGAACGGTAGCGATCCTCATTCACAGTAACGTGCTGGTCTTGATCATCACGGAAGAAGTACGGGCCAATGACGCCTCCGGCCCATAATACACAAAAAACCGTAATTTTTTTCGGGATGCAATGATGACTCATGGAGTACGTGTGGATTGCTGCCTGACCAATACCGCATATTTTGTTTATTGACGGAGCCATTCGGCCAGAAATGAGCCTCATCGCTGAAGATGATTTTTCGATGAAAATCCGATTCATTTTCAAGTTGTTGCTCAGCCCAAATCACGAACATACGACGCTTCTGGTGGTCAAGCGGCTTCAGTTCTTGCGTCAATTTAATCTTGTAAGGATGTAGGCCAAGATCTTTTCGCAAAAATCCCCACAACGACGTCACAGAGATGCCCAACGCTTGAGAACGACGTTTGAGAGACACATTTGGGCTTTCTGCAACTGACGCCTCAGCGGCAGCAATATTCTCGACACTACGCGCACTTCTTTGTCTCACTGGCACGGGAACATTTTGTACTGTGCCTGAGGATTCAAATTTTTCCACTAGGACGATTATGACGACCATAAATTGGACGTAGCGCTCTTAACGTTGAGGCCACTGACTCCGAATTTCGGTAAAAAATTTTAATAAGTTCGACCCGCTTTTGGCTCCATCATGAAATGGCAAACCTTACTGAAAAGAAATGACAAAAGAACGGCCAAAAATATGGCCTCGTTTGCTGTCCCTGTCGCTCTACTTTTGTAGCGTCCCTATTGAAAACCCCGTTATTAAAGAAGATTTAAAGAATATGGCAAAGTGGTCTAAGTCAAATGGTCTCTTCTTAAACCCTTAAAAATCGAAATGTCTTCTAATATTTAGAAAATCTCAAGATCTTTCGTATATGTCAACTATTGTATTGAGCAATACGCACATTGAAAACATCGAAACCACAAAAAACCTCGGAGTGACGTTTAACCGGTCTTTGACCTGTGATAACCATGTTAATGAACTCTTCGGCAAACTTTATATCGTAATTCATTCCTTGCGGGTAACTCAGGCTTTTACACGCTTAAAAACCCGTTTGCGATAACGATGGTCATTCGAGATCTTCTGTAATTGCAATTACATTAGCAAGCGAAAACTTTAAGTTGTTCGGAGATGTGACATCATATCTAGGTTTGCCATATGCCTCTTGGGTATGCCTCCTGAAAAATATCTCGAACATCGAAGTTTGATTTTACTTTCAGTTTTACTCTTTTCTTGCCGACCACAGTACTACTGTTTTTACAAGATCAGATCTATAACCTCGCATAGAGCGTCAATTTTTTGTTAATTCCGACCGTCTTTGGAACTCTTTGCCACAGAACATTAAAGAAAACCAAAATGCATTAAACAAGGCCATAAAATCTTATTTCTTAGACAATTTTTAAAATGTACTTCCTTATAAGTTTTTATATCTTACAGTTTATTAAGCAATCACGGAAATAAAAATAAATAAAAAGAAATAAATTGTAAGTTAAAATAAAATTAAAAAAAAATTTAAGTTTAGTTCATGGACTTTTTTTTATTAATTATTGAAAATTACATCAGTAAAGTGGCCGCCTTTAGAATGTAGGCTTTCATGGCCTCTTTTGAAGTGTTGCCGATGTAAATGCGATTTCTTCTTGTATGTTGAGTTTGAGCTCCTCTGTTGTATGTGGCTTAATAATGTAAACCTTTTCCTTCGGGTAACTCCATAACAAAAGTCTAGAGCTGGCAGATCAGGCGATCGCGGTCATCATTCAATATCACCTTTATTTCTCGCGCAAAAAGTTTATTGCCTCGCGAACTGTGTGAGCGGTAGCTCCGTCTTGCTGAAGCCACATGAGCTCAACATTGTGGTTTGCTTGCATGAGTGGAAAATGGATGTCCAGTAGCATTGTGCTTTAGCGAAGCCCATTACGCTCACGCATCATTATCAAAGAAATATGGACTATAAAACTTAAACGAAGTTATTTCACACCAAACAGTACACGAAGTGAGTGTAAGGGACGACGTTGATGGAGATTTTTGGGATTCTGTGTGCCCCAAAATCTGCTATTTTCCTTGTTTACAAATCCACTTAGACAAAAATGTACCTCGTTCGTCATAATAAGATTTCCTTAAAATTCTTGGTTCGGCGAGGTTTAGGACAGTTCTAAAAACATTTTTCTGGGTAACCAGGATTGGGTTGTGGAAACAATAAGGGTGTATGTAGGTGCAGATCTTTCCTCAAAATCCGACGAATCGTGCCACACGATATGGCTAACTGTGTTGATGTCTTAGGATCGGTTGCAATAATTTCACTAACCACCTGAATGTTTTCAGTCGATCGTCCAAAACGAGGTCTTCCGGTACGCCTCACATCGCCAAAGCTCCCAAATTATTCAAATTTGTCTGCGAGCTGTTGGATCATTTCGAACTGCCTCAAATTACCGGTACTCAAAGTGCTGAGTGTAAAATTTTAGCCAACTGTTTTCCAAAAATAATGCGCTATGCGATCCTGCAGTGCCCAATGTCAAATCTTCCATGTCCTATGTCCGCAAAAAAATAAATACTCAAAAATATAATATAAATAAGAAAGAGACTTTTATCCCACCATGTATTTGTAAAACGAACGTGATTTGGACATCGTGGCTTGATCAAGACATAAAAGATTGTTTTCATGACAAAAACAACTTCTTAGGTGCTAAATGGTTTCTGGCTTGTTAAAACCGATGTTTTTTGCATCTTTTTATTTATTAATTGTATACAAAAAAAAAAAACGGCCAAGTGCAATTCGGACTCGCCCTTCGAAGGTTCCGTAAACCTTGCATAGTTCCACAGTCACGGAAATCGAAATCTTGAAGGGGTTTCTCTCTTTTGTTTGTTAAGGGACCCTAATACTCGAATATATTTTTTAATTTACAATTTTTGACTTAAAACAAGTTAACATAAATTTCTTCGAGAACAAAGGGCTCTGCGTTGGCGCAATGAGTTAAAATAGTTCATTTATTTATTGCTTATATACTGTCTTAATTAAACGTCGTGCCTGAGCAGCGTCGACGGTATATGAACAGACGTGTCTTTCGATTGCTTCGATTAAGAAGCTTGATTGTCGTGGAGAATTTTAGCTTTGGTCTTTACTACATAGTGACTGACATCGAGAAGGCGAATCTGTTGAAAATTCTACACGACGATGAGCACGATAGTTACCAGTTTATGTGTTTCTCCTTCGCATGAAAATTGGTAAGAGGTGACATACCACAACTGGCATTGTTCAGGACGACGAGAGTCGCGGTGTTACATGCAGCCGCTTTTTGCTCTGTGCAATCATATATTTCATTCGGATCAAGAAAAGAAGTATAGTTCAGAGAAATGTGGACTCGTGCCACAGCTCAAAGATCACGATCACTCCCGAAGGATAAACAATCAATTGAGATCGATAATTTTGCCGATGCCTTCCTAAGATGTCTTCCGGAGATATCAGCATCAGTACTAATGTATGCTGCACTGACAGCACCAACAACGAAAAAACAGCCTCGAATTGGATTCAAGTCGTTGAGCAGCTTTTTGCTACCGTACCTCCAGAATGGAGATATCGTGAAGTTGGATTAATTCAAAGGCAAAAACAATCAGCCAGATCTCCTCATCAACGGATTTAATAGAGTGTCTCTGCAGAAAAGCTCACTCTGGGCTCATGGCCCAAACACCAAAGTCAGCGGACATCACGTTTCCTTATGCTTTTGAAGTGGCAGCACTTGCAAGATCCTACATAAGGTCTTGAAAACCTCAATGTTATTCACTTTTCTAGATCCTTTTCCGGACGATTGTATGTTAGACCAAGAAGGACCTGCACAATGGTTCAGTACAGATAGGCTCTTGAGTTAGGCATTTCATTTTTTGCATTTTGTTTTATGTTTTTCCCTGCGTCCAAGTTTAACAGCCTCAATTGCTTTACTTATGAAAATTATGTTGTGATCAATCCTAACCTTAAAAACCCTACTCATTATTAAACTTGAACACGCTTCGTTGAAATAATATAAAATTTTGCGAAATATTGCCACTGTCAAACTCGTATAATTATAATTAATCTTAAGCTTCCGCATGCCATGAGAATAATTACGTCTTAAGTTTGTTGCGCAGTTTCACTCCAATTAATGGAAAATGTGATCAACTAGAATTTATTAAAACCTTTTTATCCTTTTTAATTATAGCTCTGCCCTGGAGGCCTTTGTGCCTCAATCCGCATTGAGTTTGGTCATTGCAGCCATAAGAAAAATGTGTGTAATTTACCAATTTCTTAACACAAAAACAACATACATACATTTAACTAACCCCAAATTTGACAACATTAGCCTATTTGGACTGTGCCAAAAAAAAAAAGCTTACATTTAGCATGTGCTTCTCGCTACAATATTTGAGCAACCTTAGATCAAAAGTATGATTTTTTAACTATTGGAATTTAATTTTAAGACATTTATTTTTTATTTTAGGAATATATTTATACATTTTACTAAGGGTCAAAATGTTCTTTCGAATCTAAAAAAAAAATTCCATAGAGTGTAAGTAAAAAGTTCGGAGTGCGGTGGCCTGAGTTGCTTTTCCTCTGTCTTAAATGTGTGTTGTTGCCTACGTGATTAACCAGTTGAATTAAAACAAAACATGTTGTTTGATCCGAGCCTAAAGTTGTAGTTGCAGTGGATATTGAAAGCGATATACAAGTAGAGACGCAAAAAAAAACCTAACAAATTCAAACTTTTGATTGAGATACGATTGAATGAAAAATTATCATTCTTTTGAAGTCAATCATTGACTGCAACAATCATTGACTTCGAAAGAATGGTGATTTACATTTTTTTTTAATTTTTATCAATCATATCCAGAAATCAAATGAATTTACTTTATTTAAGTTGAAGTCATCTGTGAATTCAAATATTTCGTTGAAGTTTGTCAGTGAATTTACGCTTAATCAGTTTCAGAAGTCAGTGAATTCAAATAAAATTGTTCGGATTCACTTAAAGTAAGTAAATGTCAATATTAGAGTAAACTTCATCATAATAAGAGCAGAGCTTTGCCCTTCTTCTAAAGAAACGAATCCTTGAACGGTCTCCCTTGATCTTCAGTTAGATAAATGCGTCTTTAAAAGTTTTGTTTGTACGTTTTTATCTCCTGCAATTTAAATGCGTTGTTTGACTTCATGGAAAAATTAAGACTGACTATGACAGAAATCTGCATGTTGAAATCAAATCGTAATACACTACCCAAACTAAAGGGTCCGCCAAATAACAAACTGCTGAATATTTTCTCAAATTTCATTTTTTTACTTGAAAGTACAATCCTTCCGGTTAATAATGGAAAATAATTTCATTCAAAACGGCTGCCTCGGCTGGCCATGTAGTAGCCTACACGATCGGTCCAATTTTTAAGCACATTATCGATTGTGTGTAGCTATTTCACCAATGGCTTCACGGCATATTGTCCTTTAAAGCGTCAATTGTCTCTGGCTTGTCGGCGTAACACTTATCTTTGAGGGCACCCGACAAATAATAGTCCAACGGTGTCAAATTACAGCTCCGAGGTGGCCAAACGATATCAGCTCTGCGGCTTATTATGCGATCTTCAAAAACAGGGCGCAAAACATCGTGTGTAGCTTCGGCTGTGTGGCACGTAGCGCCGTCCTGTTGAAACCAAATGTTGCCAATATCCTCCTCTTCAATTTTTGTGAACAAAAATTCGTTCAACATGGCCCGATAACGATGGCCATTGACTGTAACGGCCACTGCTTGCTCATTTTCGAAGAAAAATGGCCCAATTGTGCCTCTGGACCAAAATCCACACCAAACAGTGACTCGTTTTGGGTGCATCGGCTTTTCAATGTATGCGTGCGGGTTTTCTGTGCCCCAAATGCGACAATTTTGCTTGTTTACATACCCGCCAAGATCAAAATGAGCTTCATCTGAAAAGATGATTTTTTTTTTGCAAAATCGGCATCTTCTGTAAGTCGATCGCAGGTCCACTTAGCGAAGCGAAAACGCATTGGATGGTCAGTTTGCTTCATCTCCTGAACCAATTGGACTTTGTATGGCGTCATACCAAGGTCTTTATGCAAAATTCGTCTCAATGATGCCTCCGAAATGTTCAATTGTTGAAAACGACGATGAATTGATGTTGATTGCGCTTCACGCACACTTTCTGCCACAGCAGCGATATCCTCGGGTATACGCACTGTTTTTGGCTTTTCACGCTTTGGTTTATCGATGAGGATGCCAGTTTCTTTCGCCTTTTTCACATGATAACGAACATACGGAGCTGACGGTGCTTCTTTTCTTCCAAAATCCGTACGCAATTTTCGCACACATTCTGCAAAATTACCATGATTTTCAAAGTAATGTCGTAATATTTCCCAGCGTATACACAACCATATTCGTTCAGCGGAAGGATAAAACTAATTATCTGTCAAATCAGACATGAACTAAGTGTTACCATTCACGAAACAACTATCCTTAGATACACTCAATTGTTTCGCTTACGTACAAACATTTATTATGTTTACGATATCTTCAGTTTCCTTTAAAATAATTGCGCTCGTAAAGTAGTCCCAACTCTTGAAAAGAATTCAAATTGTTTCTTTTGAATTCATTGACTTCAACTGATTCCATGTAAATTCACTGCGGACTTCAGCTTACACTTAAAAGAATGCAATCAATGATTGGTAAAGACTGAATGCACCAAATACTGACTTCAAAAGAATGGTGACTCAGGTATTTTTTAAACCCAATCTTTCTTAACCATAATACTTTTAATCAATCTAAAGGATTCGAATAAAACTTCCCGAAAGATTTAATTCTTTAACAACTCTTTTTTGTAAAAAAAAAAAAAACAACTTTGTCCCGTCGGGTGAAATCCTGCAATACTGGCAGTTATCCATCAGAGTGGCGATAAAAATTGAGTTCATCATTAGGGTTGGGTACGTGAACCGTAGAACCAAAATCCCCAAACTTAGATCTCTAAAACCAAACCAAAATACCCAAGCCTAAAAACTCCAAATACTAAATCCTTAAATACGGTACTACGACCAAATAAATAAGTTATAATAATAACCCAAACAAAAACAGGTCCGAAAAAAATAACAGAAGAATAAACAGTGGGATATTAATGGGAGAACTTTCTAACCCCTTGCAACCCCCATGGTCAACAACAAGCCATTGAGCCATTTTGATTTTGTGCTTTGGCATACTCAATTTTTCGGATTTCAGGGTTTAGCGAAATTCCGTTTCATATGGGTATCCCGCTGACAGTGTAACTTCACTCTGATACTCCCTCTGGATGATAAAATTGTATCGCTTTCAGTATCCAGATCCTCGTCGTTTTGATTGTTTTACTTTTATTTTTAATTTTTAATGTGAATCACAATATTTTTATTTAAAAAAAAATTGCATTTATTGATTTTTTCTTAAATTCAAAACACAGAGTCCCCCACCATCGTCCATGACAACGTCAACCAATGGTGCCGATGAAAATTTAAATCAACAACAGCAGCAACAACAACAGCAGCAACCAGCCTAAATTAATTTTTAATTGTTTTTTTTTATATAAAAAAAAATATAAAATTTTAACACTTTATTTTAATTTAAAACTCACTAAGCACCAAAACTGATTATTTAATATTTGTTTTTCTTTTTTTTTGTTTAATAATACATATTGATTTTTTGTTTTAAAATAAAACCTATATTTACAATCACAAAAATTTTTCGTTGTTTTTATTTCTTATAGAAAAAAAAATAATCAATCAACCAAATACAATCAATTGTTTAATTCTTGTTTTTTTTTACTTTTTCAAAAACATAAACAATTTGTGGTAAAAAAAAAATTTAAAAAAAAATATTGCAAGTGCAAATATAATATTTTTTAAGCTGATAAAATGAAAATATGAAAAATAAAAAAAACAACCTTTTTATTACTTAAGATCTTACATTATATATGTATACATGTAGTACCGATGTTTAATGTAAAACAAATTATAAACATATTTACACAAAAACAAAACATATACACATAATAAAACAAACATTATAATATATATATATATGTATACATTTACATCAAAACTATATTTGCGCCTATTTACCACCCCCTATAACCCAACATAGTTCACGCATAAATTATTGGAATTAATATGCCTGAGATTTTAATTACGAATACGAGTACACTTTAATTGCTTTGTGGCTTTTTAAATCCGTTTTTAGTGTGAAGGATCAGAAAATTGTAAAGCCTTTTTTTTTAAAACATAATCAAAAAATAAATAATATTAAATAATAATAAATGAAACAAATAAAATCCTTTGATCTACACGTAGTCAATCGTTGATATCGTTGCCAGTTAAAAGCGTTTTATGTTTTTCTGGTTTAAGCTGAATAATTTATATTGTTGCTAGGTAATTTTGTAGAGGAGGTTTTTTTGCTTTTTTAAGGTAGCCCACAAATGTCCTTTAAAAAATTTTTGTACATGCCGATAGATTCTAATTGTATTTCTAACTTTTAATTTGGAATCGGTCCAAGTCAACAAATTTCTGTACACCAAGTTGGCCGAGGTCTTTTTACGTTTTTGTGGGCCTTAGAAGTTGTGGTCTTATTTTCCATTACATTGAAATCTTCCGACTTGTCTTAAAAAAATTCACTGAAGATTATTCTCCTAAAGCGACGAAGCCATGTATTTTAAGGCAGGCTTCGAAGACCTCTAGATAGGGCTCGATTGTTAGTTTTAGTTTTTTTTTATATTTAAAGCCATCAACCACTAAAGACTTAAGGATATGAGCATGAGCTTGAGCTGCTTTTAGTCTTTTTCTTTCCTTGACGCGATTCTGGTAATGGCTTGGATTTTCTTTCCTTGACGCGATTCTGGTAATGGGTTGGATTTAGCTTCCTTCTATCCTTAAACCGGTGTTTCGGTCTTTTCTGTTTTCTTGCACCTGCTAATTTGGGGTTTGTAGTCGCTCGTAGCTGTGTCATTTTCGTTAATTCTTATTTTGTGTGGACCAATTTTTGCTTGGAATAAGGTCCTCACCGTCGACTCACATTCGTTGCAGATAGGACTCTGAATCTGATGGACAACTTTTCTTTCGAGACAGCCTAAAAGCTGTTCTATTATCTTGCTCTTTGCCCACAATTCAGTTCCACAAGGAAGAATGAAGAGTGTTTGGTAGCGCATGGTTTTGGTCCTTCGAGTCGGATAAAGCTTCGTTGGACCTGCAAGTGTCAAGTTTGTGAAATGAATGTTTGTCCCGATATACAGCCGTTGACGGGTCATTGTCATTGCCCACGGTAGCATTACATTTTCCAATATTTCGACGTATTGATCTGCCTTCATAGTTCCCTCAATGCGATGAATTGGACCAACGACGTTCCATGAAAAGTATCCCCAAACGAAAATTGATCCGCCACGATGTTTGACTACTGGTGAGGTGTATCTGGGATCGAGTTCTTTACCTTTTGCGCGTCGGGCGTACTTTCTACCATCGGGGCCAATACGATTTATCTTTGTCTCGTCGCTCCACAATATAAATTTCCATTGGTTTGGCATCCAACCGATATGTGTTTTAGCAAACTGAATGCGCCGTTTTCTATTGGTCGATTTAAGCAACGGTTTTGTGCATGCGAGTCTTCCGTGGAGTCCAGCTTCCACCAAAAGACGTGCCAAGGTTCTCGTTGATATTCTGATGTCAGTCATATCGAAAATTTCCCCGCTGAATTCCTTTGGCACTTTTCCAAGGGTCTGCTTTCGACAGTAGGACAATTTTTTTTTTGTCAATGTGGACTGTGGTCTTACGCGGTCTCTTTCGACGTGCAACATCTTCTGTGGTCTCATATTTGCGAAAATGAGAAATTGCGTTGAGTACCATTTTTTAAGAACAATTCAACTGACTTTCAATGCGTTGATACGAGAATCCAGAATGGTTCAGCTCAACAATAGCCTTTCGCAACGCTGGTGTGCATCTTTTGCGTTTGCCCATTTTATAAACAGCTTACTTATACAATTTTTTGTTTAATTTGTATTTATTCAAACACAAATAATAAATTCTATCACTACTATAATACTATATAAAATCAGACAGTTAGGATTGTTAAGAATTAGTCTTGATCGTTTCTAATTAGCTGTCAATGGCTGTACGTAACCCCATCTTTTATGGTTATCCCTGGACGCCATAGGCAGAGAATTTGTAACATGGTTTCTAATTGTAAGCAAAAAGCATTGAACCCTAATTTAACTTTTCTAAGGAGTTTAATCCTCGTACCCAATGGAGCAAAGCTAATTTAAACAAAACCACAACGAGTTTATTGAGAACGGTAGTCCTATTAAGAGATCTGATAGCTCAGCTCCAAAAACTTGATTTAAATAAACAGTTTTCTGTGGGTGACATCATCTCCTAAGGACTAGTATTTCAGGATGATATTCTAATCCTTCCAAAAGGCTAAAGAACTACTGAAAATGAAATCGGTATCGAAAAGCGATATCGTAATTAACATTGACAGTCTGGCCCTCGAAGTCATGAGTGCAGTAATATCATATCTTGTGTTGAGCTGTCGCCCAATGCTCATGGCATTATGTGTTCAGAATCGTGTCACACAAAGCTAGGTACCAATCTTTCTGCTGTGAAAGGATAAGAAAGGATATGAAAATGCACAAAAGCACTCGCTCTTATTATCATATATGCATGATTATTTTTTTGACAACACATTGGCTTTAATGCCAACTCTGTTTTGGAAAAAATCTGTCCAAATGTCATGGACCCATGATGTCTTAGTACTCTGTTTATCACAGTAGCTGTGCGCAACTGTGGAAGACAGTGCACCCGGTGTTTTAACCTACTCGGAGCACTATTTGTTCCACCGGGGTGATTACTTAAAGGCTTCAGGTACTTTTATTCAAACAAGGATAAACCGCGATAGTTCTTAGAAGACATCTTTCTTGAAGATGAGGCAGGAAGACCTGAAAGTTTAGCTACGATTTCAATCCTCCATAATTGGATGATGACTTGTAGCATACACCCTACCACAACATCTCCACCATACTCAGAGCGGCTTTGATGTTCTAGAGTATATTGATAGTAGAACCCACCTCATCATTAAAAAGGACTGAACTAGGATGGGTTCTTCATTGAGTAGATACGTGTACCCTTCTTGCCCTGTCACCCTCTTTTCCTGATGTTGATTAATACTTCTTCGATGCCTTTTCTATTCCCTGTACTTTTGGGCCTATACGTTTCCTGCTTTTTCCTAACTGCTTGGTTTTCCAAAATATCCAGTTGCTGTCCCTATCACGAGGCTGAGACACTGATTGACCCAAGTCTTCTTGCGTAGAATCCTTTTCGCCTTTCATAGCTGAATTTGTTAATTTTCTTAAATCACTTCTTTTGACATCAGTAGTGCATAAAACTTCAAAGCTTGGGGCATATTGTCGAATAATCACATCAAATCAATGTTAGATAATTTATACTTTAAAGTAACGCTCTAGACTATTAATTTTGATAACAAAAAAGGTTCGTAAAAATGGAGAAAATGGATTAGATTAAGTCGTAGGCAGTTAGGCTTGGGAAAGTTTGACGAATTTTTTGAAAAGGACGTTGAACAGCTTTAAGCACTCATAGGTTAGCATTGATTCGCAAGATTAGATAGATTGCCATTAAGGTTTTGGTTCAATAGATACAATTTTCATAAAGATCATTTATGCGTTTATTTTAAGGTTTCGTTCTCATATTAATTTAAAAAATCTGTCATGCATAGAAAAAAAAATTACCAAAAACTATTTCTCTAGCACGCTTGGAAGGCCTAAAATTGCTACAATTTTTTTTAAAGGTATCCTTAGTCGCTTATCGTTCATTTAATTATAATAATTTTCATACGAATGTATTATTCAAAAACAATAAAGGTAAATTGTTAAAAAACAAAAAAATATATATGTGCAGTCAAAGCGCTGATACTAGAATAAAGTTTTGTTTTTTTGTTCTTTGTTAAACTAAAAATATAAATATACTTTTATTAAATTTTTTAATAAAAACATTAACTAAGCAAATCACGTGGCATAAATTTAGTGCAAATAAAAATTTGATTTGTGCAAATATATAGTTTTTTCTTAGTCTTCTTTCTCGCACTGCAAATCTTTCTTAAATTTTAGGTCTAAGCCAATCTGTAGTTGTATACTTTGTGCGGTAATTAGAATTCACTTTCGATATAAGAGTAAATTTTTGTACAACACCATTTAAGCGATAGTTTCACGCTAAGCCGTAGGCAAAAAATTTTACAAAATACAACAACATCAGCAGCAGTAGTAGCGGCTAAATTGAAGTCAATTCATTCGTAAGTTTCGTTTTTGATTTATTATTTCATTTTTCATTAAAATCATTTCCGAAAAAAAGCCTCAGTTGAAAATAACGTGTTTTCATTTTTAAATTTCTAATAATTTTCTATCGTTTATTTGTTGTAAAAAAAAAATAGTTTTGGAAAGCACCAAAAATAACTCGAGCTACAACATTGACGTCTTCAATGTCTTTACCCGCCGAATGCTTAGTTCTTTCCGTATCAATGCCATCATTGAATGAGAGACGACCAAAAAGTGCCGGACCGAAAAGCGCCAAAAAAAGGGGACAAGCCATTCATCCAAAACCGTTCCAGTTGTATTAAAAATAATTTCAATATTTTAATACTTTTTTTTCTCATTAAAAAAAATATAAATAAAATATATCTACTGTTGAAAAATGCTTTAAAAAAGTTTATTCTAAATTAATTATTTATTTTTGTTTTGTTTATTCAGTAAAAACACGTTAAAACATAAAATGTATAAAATCGTAAAAACATTAAAAAAAACAAGTTAGTTCGAATTAAATGGTGGTGTTTTTTTTGCATAAATAATTATATAAAACTATGTCAGCCTGAAACATGGATGTAAATATTTCGCTTAGTTTGTCAGTCCAGCTGTAGGGACGGAGACGACGGAGGGATAAATTACAATTTAGGAACTAGTCCCGAAGCAAAAAAAAATGCTCCAAATTACAGAGTCCTCGAATCTCGGCTAGGTTCACGAGAAATGGAAGACCGAACATCCGGTACAAAGATTAATTAATCGCAGAAGAACCGAAGCCTAACACCAATACGCCCGAAGTCTAAAATAACTGGTTTTTCAACAGGGACTCTACAAAAGAAGAGCGACAGGGACAGCAAACGCCGCCATATTTCTTGCTGCTCTTTTGACATTTCTCTTCAGTAAGGTAAGATATACGAGCCAACAACGAGTAGAAATTATTGAAATTTACTACCGAAATTCGGAGTCAGTGGGCCCAACGTTAAGAGCGCTACGTCCAATTTATGGTCGTCATAATCGTCCTAGCAGATCAACAATTGAGCGTCTAGTGGAAAAATTTGAATCCACAGGCACAGTATAAAATGTTCCCGTGTCAGTGAGACAAAGAAGTGCCCGTAGTGTCGAGAATATTGCTGCCGCTGAGGCTTCAGTTGCAATAAGCCCAAATGTGCCCCTCACACGTCGTTCTCAAGCGTTGGGCATCTCTGTGACGTCGTTGTGGCAAATTTTGCGAAAAGGTCTTAGCCTACATCCTTACAAGATTAAATTGACGCAAGAACTGAAGCCGCTTGACCACCAGAAGCGTCGTATGTTCGTGAATTGGGCTGAGCAACAACTTGAAAATGATTCGGATTTTCATCGAAAAATCATCTTCAGCGATGAGGCTCATTTCTGGCTGAATGGCTCCGTCAATAAACAAAATATGCGGTATTGGTCAGGCAGCAATCCACACGTACTCCATGAGTCATCATTGCATCCCGAAAAAATTAAAGTTTGGTGTGGTTTATGGGCCGGCGGCGGCGTCATTGGACCGTACTTCTTCCGAGATGATCAAGACCAGCACGTTACTGTGAATGGGGATTGCTATCGTTCAAGGAGAACCGAATATTTTTGGCCTTAATTGCATGATATGGATTTGGAGGACATGTGGTTCCAACAGCGAATGTCACAATCAATTTATTGGAAACCAAGTTTGGAGAACGTGTTATCACACGAAATGGTCCAGTCACTTGGCCGCCTCGGTCGTGCGTTTTGACGCCGTTAGACTATATCCTGTGGGGCTACGTCAAGTCTTTGGTCTATGCCAACAAGCCAGCGACGATTCATGAACTTCGTACGAATATCGAACGTGAAATTGCAGCAGAACGTTTCATTGATATCCAAAACCGTTTTTGTTTTATTTAAAAAAAACTTTTGTAGCGCTCTTATTGAAAAACGTTTTACATGCTCAAGAGATAAACCATCAGCCAAAACTTTCTAAAGCCCTGTCTTAAACATTCGTACGAATCGTTCCGCTTCCCCGTTTGATGCTGGATGGAAAGGCACAGTTCGACCGTGATGAACGAACCATTGTACGGATGTGAACTGAGTTCCGTTGTCACTTACTATCGTCTTTGGTAAGCCTTCAATTGAAAAAATACTTCGGAGAGCCTTTAAAGTGTTTTTTGATATAGCAGAAGGCATTGAAACTACATAAGGGAATTTAGAATATGAATCAACTAAAATTAACCACACTTGCAGCGTTGTGCAAGTTGCTTTGCTTGATGAATAGTAAACCTATGCCTCCTTTTGAAGTATGCTTGGAGATAACGTTCATCTGCTTTTAGGTGTTTAGGCCAACCATTCTCCACATATTTTGCTCGACAGTGAGTGTAATGTCTCTGGCGCTGAAGGGTCATCTCCGGAAATTTCTAACATGGGTTAAAAAGTGTCGTCAACGGCTTATGATCCGTGAGAAGCTCAAATGATCTGCCATACAAATATAAGTGTAATTTTGTTATTCCATATATGATTTTTCTATTTGGCTATTTGTTTTTTGGTGAATGATTAGAGTTTTGGAAGCGAAAGCGATGGGCTTCTCTAAACCATTCGGAAGGCGATCAGAGATGACGGCGCTTAACCCTTATCAAGAAGCGTCGGAACCGAAAACAATAGGTACATTCTCATTGAAATGAACAAGCCTTGTCGCGTTTACGATGCTCAGCTTAAGGTTTTTGAAAGCTTCGTATTCTTTTGATGTCCATCGAAAAGCTACTCCTTTGCGTCGTAAATTATTCAAAGGCCCTGCGACTTGAGCGAAATTAGCCATAAACTGATTATAGTAATTGAATTTTCCCATCACAGCTTGTAATTATTTTATATTCGAAGGAGTAGGTAGCTCTTTAAGTGCTAATAGACGATCTTCTACGGGACAAATGCCTGAAGCTGATATAGAATGACCAAGGTACTCAATTTCTCGGCGAGCAAAATAGCATTTATGAAAGTTGCAACGAAGGCCATTAGCCTGAAGCAAATCCATATGCGCGATCTGTTCCTTTCCCCTTTGGAACAACAACGATGGGTGTAGCCAAATGAGTTCGTTGAACCTGATTTAAAATCCCTGCTTTAACAGGACGTTCTTGCTTAGTAGCCTCTTGAAGTGCAAACGGAATCGTGCGAGGCAGTACAAATTTTAGCTTAGTATCTGAGAGTAATTCAAAATGAGCTTGGTAGTTTACGCAGCATCCTTACGAAGGTTCGAAAAGTTGAGAGAACTTATGAAACAGTTCTTCTATGCGAATGGGTAAGTCGCTGGAATTTTCAATGGTTTTAACAGTCTATGCCAACTGAGTTACTTCTGCAGTGACTATCAACAATTAAATTCTTTTCATTAATTACCTTCGCAGACCACACAAAAGTCACTTCACATTCTCCAAGAAGCTTTAAACGTTAACCTCCGTTTGATGAAAGTTGTACATCCGCAATTGAATTGCAGAGAGGAGAGCCCAGTTCACGATATCCCGATCGGCAGTTTATTCTTCGATTTGGAGTAATGTTATAACATTAAGTATGTAAGGCTACGTTAATAATTACAAGGGCCCGAAAATATCCTCATCGGATTTGACTGCGCATATTGCAACTGTTTCGTTGACACAGTCAACTAAGTCAACTTATTGAAACGATCGCACAATGATCATACGAGTAAAGAATGACACCTCAAGTTGAAAAACCGACAAAATGTCATAAATTAAAAGAACGAAATTAAGTTTTTGAAAATGTATAAGCGCAAATATAATTAATTCAATATTTTAAAAAGAGACGATGATACTCACGTTCCGCCCTGTACTCTGAGAAAGTAGTATGTAGAGAGGTACCTTTTTTTTAAAGCCAAACCCCTGCCCAATTGGCGGACACTGCGGTCTGAAAGAATAGACCTGTTGTATCTTGGGGAGTTAGTTTAGGCTAACAGACATTCCATCCTTCTGATGAAAGTCAGAATGTCTGTAGAGTCGGAAATCGGTGGTTGTACTGAGCCTGAGTTTGGTTAGATGTGATCTCAGGCGACAATGGCCGGAGAGAAAACTCACAAGCTTTCTAATGTTCTCCTTGTTGGGTTCAATGATTTCTCTGATTAGTAACTAAGATTGTTTGAGTCCTGGAAAATTTCTCCAGTGGGCAATGCTTTCTCACTTATTGGTCAGACCCGTGGCTTTAGTCCAAATTACGCCACTGAAAGATTCTGGACCAGTGAACGCGATTTTCAAACCAGAGAACTACTTATATTATGCGAATAAGCTGCTAAAACAACTCAGACTTAAGGACACGGTTGGGTCAAAGTTTGCCTTTCAATTGGATCAATTGATATGAATCTTGAACCTTTTTTAAGGAAAGGTCAGTGAACCAAAAAATAAATTTTTGAAAGGGCACCTCAAACTTCATCTTAAAATCCAGCACGCGAACTTTTCGGGAAAAAAAAAAATAAATTTTGCTTTTACTGCATTTATTTATGCATAATGCCTTCAGTATGTCTTAAAACATTCTTCGTAGTGTTTGCTTGATAAGACTTGGCAAATAATAATTGATTTGATTTTTATTTGATTCTTTGAGTGATTCTTAATCGAATGTCTTCTGGAGTGAGATGGCTCCAATAGACCAAGAGCTTTGACCCCTTACTGGATGATATTTTTTTTTTCATGAAAATAATATATTTGAGAGTTACTATTGAAATAAAAAAACACTTAATTAAATTTATTTTCATTCATTTTAACGAAAAGGTTTACTTTGCATTTTCGGCACTCCACAGAGGATCTTCCATTGCAGTCTGGAAACTTACACCGCTGTCCAGTAGTCCTAACAGGCAAGTGATCTTATTCGTCTTGGAATGGCATCGTTGCTATAAAACCATTCGATTTCTTCGCCTAAATATTGCCCACCAGGGCATTTGAACGTCAACCACGTTTGTTGCTCCTTCTATATTTCCTATAAACCTGCAGGTAACTTGAATGGTAACCATGCCATGAAGTATTAAGGTTTCGTCTATACAAGAGCCACGCGTTCACTGCTACCATATCGACCATATGGAAAAATATGCTATGGTTAAATTTTGTGAATATTATTTGATCCTGTAGTAACCAAAAAAAGACATCCAATAGGTCTACTCCACCTGTATGCCTGTTGTTTGTCATCACTGCCCTTGGACATGGTACATTTTGGTTGATCTTTTCCTTTTTTTAGGGTTCCGTAAATCGAAAGGAAAAAACGGAACCCTTATAGGATCACTTTGATGTCCGTCTGGCCATCTGTCTGTCAAGACTCTTTTTCTCAGAAACGCGTGGAGGTATCAAGCTGGGATTAATATCTTATACTCAGGTCTACTGCCACTTGGAGCTGTGAAATCAAACTCCTAAGCCAACGCAATCAAGAGAAACAGAAATATAAGCCGCATATTTTTAAACTCGCAAGTACCTAAGGGGTACTCCTAGTCCACTTAGAATCTTGAAATTTGGCATGAAGAAATGTTTTTTTATTTATAAACCTACAGGTTTGTACGGAACACTCGATGCGCGAGTGAGACTTGCACTTGGCCGGTTTTTTTTATTTTTTTATTGTGTCGAACTTCGAAGAATATTGTGCTGCCGAAATAAGTTAAAACTCCTACTTCAGGTATTGTTCTTGTAAGTTGAACAACAACGTCACTAGATGTACTTATTTTTTGCAGATTGTTGATTAACTGAACGGGTCCAGTATTAATTTCACAGTCATGGCTAAACCCATACAAAATTTTTATAACTCCATTTGTGTGATTTTTCATGGTTATATTGATTTTAAGAAGTGTTCATCCGTTGCCATGTATTCTTCTTTCAGTACTGTGAGAAGTCTCTCTCTGAATTGGCCCAAGAATTAAAATTGAAACTGCTCAAGCTCTTTTGCTGAGATATTCGTGTTCTTTTTGGGCTATTGTTCACAAGCCTTTCTGACATGTACTAGAAAAAATAGATTGGCGTCTCTAAGCTCCTTATTTCTCAGACAAATTCAAATCACCAGTGAATGTAGTTTCTGTGTTAACCTTTTCTAAACCCTCCCGACATCGTGGTCTTTTAGCTCTCGAGCTTCTACTCGAAGAAGATGCCAGCTTTGATAGTGGGATATTATCTTCATCATCCCAATCGGATCAACCAGACTTGGGAATATACACATCTGAAAGATTTTGAGCACTGTCATCGAACAAATCTTCGTCACTGCTGTTTTCGGAGTCACCAGACGGTAAAGGGTTAATGCTCCCATAAACCAACTTGATTTGTTTTTGAGAATTCAAACTTCCTTAAGGCTCGTTAGTGGTATCTTCCAGCGTATTTATTTCTTTAAGGAAACATTAACTTCGGCAGAATGAAGCAGATACCTCCGATCCGCGGTTCCTTAATTCCTCTTTTCCTGCAGCTGTCAAATTTATAGCTGCATGGAGAGAATCAGATCAGCTTCGATGTGAGCTGTGAAGTGACCTTCTTTCTTCGCTTTAACTTCACTGCACATTAAGGTTGCAGAGTCTAGAAGCGTTCCTATACAGATCTTAAATAAAGTCGTTATACTGAATTATTTTTAATTGGCCTCTGGAAATCTAATGTTTTGAGGGCAGCCTTTGTAAACAAAATCAACAAATAAAACAACACCGATTTGTTTAAAAAAAAAGAACGTATTTATATATATATATTTGAAATAAATAATAAGAATTTAACAATTGATTCATAATAATTTAAACATTACTTATATGACAATATTGAAACGATGATTATGAGAAATCGATTTGAATAATTAAAATTCAAATTCATTTCTTACTCAAAATGTAGCTTATGGACTTTTAACTGAAACTAAATATAATTGTATGTACATTCATTCATAACAAGCATTTATTTTTTTTTACTAAAATTGATAAACAAAAAACAACAATAAAATAACAAAATAATTGATTTATAATAAATTTTGACAAAAAATAAGAAACGAACAATTTTAGCTTGCATTTCATTGAAAAAATAATGGCGACAAGTGCTTAAAGATTTGAAAATACTTAAATTGTGGACCACTTTTAGAAAGCCTTGCCTTAAAGAGTCAAATATGGCATCTCCTTTTTCAACTAGACAGATTTTTTTACAAGTTAAATGGCTCTTGTGAGAGAAACTGGCTGCATACCAGTAAACATCCTCAACAGAGTTCAGAGTCTAGCATGTTATAAGGTACACACCGCAAGCAAGTCTCAAAATTTAACCTCTTCAACATAGATGATGATGAATGGATTCGTCTAAAAACAGAAGCTAAACCGTAACACCAAAGGCTTAGGATAATCAGAGGCTTCAGTACATCACTCCATAGCTTTAAATTTCAATCCTCATCACTGCTAAGGCAATCATCATGAAGTCCCCAATCCAGCTAAGTATCCATCAGAATACTCCACAGTGGGCTATTCACCATCATCTTGACAGTAACTGAGTAGCGAAAGATGAACTGGCCACATTATTGTACAAGAATTCAATATCGTCTTACCTAAGGTAGCAGTCCTCTCAGTTTTTATACTTCACGTACGTTCAAAAAATTATGGCTGTCCTTAAAATGTCAGCACAACGCTTGTGTAAGGAATCAAGGAGAAGCCTGTTTTTGAACATGTGTGGGAAACATTGACTCTTAAGCAGCGAAAAAGGAGTTCCTGGACTGGACGTCTAAGCTGGCCTTCAGGATTAACTGATCAGCATTCCTGGCGTTTCGAAAAACAGTAAAAGAGGGTTAGACCAGACACGTTGGGCTAGCGTCGAGGAACGTCGAATGACCTCGTCTTATTTTTGTCTTCGATAAGTTATATCGTTTGCCTTTGAGGCATTTAGAGCTGGCAGATGATAGTCTTAGGAGGACCTGGGAGTCAGATGGTGTGAGGTACTTCTTGAAGTGTTCGATGAAATGATGAATAGCTAAATATTCATATAACCCTTAAATGATAGTAAACAGCATTGAGTTTTGGAGGTATTAAGATCCACTTTGTTCTATTATTTCCATAGCAATGTACTGTTGGAACTATAGTGAAAGCTCTACTTCCGGACAGCTCCCATTAGCGGATGTTTACCAAAACAATATTGTCTAAAATCGGAAGGCTTACATAGAGACAAGATAAGCTTTGAATGGTTTGCGAACGCTGGAAGTCAAAGCATTCCTAAATCCGAACAGTTAGTGAAGGCAAAGGCGAGGGAAGTAGCAAGACTATTGCGTCTGACGGATGCAAAGAAACAATATTAGTTTTAAGTGTATTTCCAGAGGATGTAAATCAGTTCATGGTAAAGCTACCTTTTGTGATTCTTGGTCAAAAAGCGGAGGATGTGTACAATGCGGCCTTTTCTTCCGTGCACTTCCTAATAAAACTCTTAGTTTAAAATCTGAAAAATGTAAGGTTGGGAAATTGTCTAAGGACAGACTTACAGTCTGAGTATGGCAGGACATAAAAAAGAATTGTTAGTGATCGGAAAGGCGGGGCGTCCGCGAGCATTCAAGCATTTTGCTATCACTGATTTACCTGCAACTTGGAAATCAAACTAATAGGCGTAGATGACACGTGATATTATATCGGAATCGAATGGAAAAAATGGGTATTCAAAAGAGAAAAATTGTTTTGTTTTTAGATAATGCTGCATTCCATCCTCGAGAATTTAACCTCGTAAATGTATTTCAGTTTGCCAACCCTTGGACCAAGGGATTATACAGAATTTTAAATTTCTTTCTCGAGATATAGTTTTAAACTAAATACATCTTATCTAAACTTGGAAGTGTTAAATTTGCATCAGAGCTAGCAAAAACAAGTGAAGTGTTAGAAGCATTGTACTTCACAAAGGCATCATGGAACATAGTAACTTCAGAAACCATAAAGAATTATTTTCGCAAAGCTGGATCAGAATTTAGAAAAATTTATAGCCGTCGAAAAAATTATTCAAACGGAAGACCATAATATTGAGATTCGGAGGGTGGAATTAGAAGACGAAAACGACAACGAATGTAAGAGTAGTGAATCAGAAGAAGATAAGTAGGCCAATCACCAAGAAATTGATTATCTATAAAATCACATGACGAGGCTTAAAAACTTATTGGCAGATGACTTCACGGCGTTTAAGCACTTAAAAAATGTGGAGAGTCATTTTCATAACCGTCTTATGAGGCAAAAACAGCAAGGTTACGCCAATCGAGTATTTTTGATTTTCTATGGATATTCTATTTTATTTCTTCACTTCTTCATAGACACATTCGATAACGTTTATGTATATTTAATATTATAAACATATGGCTAACAACTTTTTCATTTTGAACTGCAAATACATGCAAAAATTCTCTCTTATAACCGGACAAAAATATTGCAACCGTGAATGGCCGCTTAAGCGGGAAAAATTTTAACTATATATGTACTAACCCTATTCCTCTGTTACGATGGACAAAGATGAGATGAGAGACTTGCATTTGACAACAAATATGCGGACAGAGGGATCAGTAAAAAAAGATAAATTGGAAAAGATTTAGCAGGTAAAAGTACATTTGCTAAACTGGTGTACTGCCCCGCTACGGGGAAATTTCTCTGGTACGCATTTGGAGCAACAGAAAATATGACGTCACGTTTACCAGCAAATCAAATGGCGTTCGACAGCTTTCCTTGCGTAGCGAAGAAATCTTTGCTAAATTTCCCTCAAATATCCCTTAAATTTCCCCGTAGCGACTCGTTACCCTTTGCTAGCTTTCGCTACGGGAAGAACTGGCATCTCAGTACATTTTTCGCGCAGCGGATCTGCGCTACGGCGTGCTGGAGCGGGCCGATGGCAATTTAAAAAAAAGTGTCGGTGAAAAGTTGGAGCCCTGAGGCACACCAGCAATAATATGGTGCACTGCGGTATGAATCTGCTTGCGATAAGCCTTAAATTTCTGGCCGTTTCTTATGCATTGAAGAAAGGATTTATCGATTCTCATGCATTTTTAATAGGGAAGGTTGAAGTGATGTTCTCTCAGGAGCCTTTGAAATATCAATTAAAAAAAACTGTCTCTTCCCTGACGGATGCAAAGAGCGGTTCCGATTTCTGGAATGATATATATGCGATGATGAAAGGGCCTTTTGCTATGAAAACCATGCTGCTGGTCATTAAAAAAGAAAGGAACGTTTTCCGCTTTTAAGGACGGGCTCGACAAAAACTATTTTTACTCGGGAATTGACCAGAAAAGTAAGAGAGATGAAAAATCGTACGCAATAGCCTTGAGCACGATGGAGAACACCTCTTCTGAAGGATGACAGGAACACCATCCGAACCAGCGGATTTTCTCAATGGAATATTATGCGGGGTCAAGTACAACTGGGGACGTCAGAAACGAGGGCTACGAGATTCAATGTCATTGGAAATCAGAATTGGGATGGACGATTAAGTGCGATAATTTTAATTCTATTCGAACGACCAAACCTTGCTGTGAAGGTTGAGTCAGAAAAAATCAAAATACGCAAAGTTAAAGTAAAGACTTCAATTCAGTATTGTATTGTTCAATATTATTTATCGTGAGATTTTTTTATCAAAATTTCCCCAAAAAAAAATAACTCGACATGGTGTGTTGGAAATGAATGTGCCTGATTTTGATTTAACACTTAGAAAATCTCCCAAGCAATTAGTTTTGTAAAAAAAAATCTACACACAAAAAGGTTCGAAAAATGCACATGCCTTCGAGTATCTCGTTACCTTTCCAGAGACTGATGAAGGCGCAATAACTTTTTTTTTTGCAATGATATCGAAATACAATACTTAAACCAAGAAAAATCGATGACAGAAAACCTACTTAATATTTTTAGGGTCCCCGAACGGATTGAGGCTTTACAGATTGAAAAAGACAAAGGCTTGACTAGCGCTTCATAAAATTGTAAACTCATACAGTTTACAATTACAATTACAAAAGGTGCACAATAGGAATTATTTAGTCACCGATGGATAAGTGAATTCTATGCAGCGTTTTCAGAACTTAGGGTACAGAGTACAACCCTCACAAGAAAAGATAAATTTAAATATTCGGTATCTATGGTCATTTTGGAAACAACCTTTGACGACGTAATCAAACAAACGCTAAAACTACCTGCTGATGAACTGATTCAAATGTCCCTTAAGCTTAAAGGAAGGTTCAATGATGTAGTTGAGAAGCCACTGCTCACACCCCTATTCGCAGTGTTGGAAAAATGTACAAAAACTTAAGAAATGTCAACTGAAATAAAGATCCGCCGCTTGAGAGCAAGAAAAACAATTTTTCTTTTAATAAGAAGTTCAAAGATGTAAGAAAAGGTACGATAACGTTTAAGGGGTTGTAGATACCCTTATAATCATTCCACAGCGCGGGTCGAAAGGATTGCCGAAATAATAGAGACTGATATTTGTGCATGTTGTTGTTATTTGGTTAAGGGTTAAATCGAGGCCGAATCTTCTGTTAAACGTTGTTTGAACAGTGGAATGGGGATCGTTGCAAACAATTGCTTACGGAACATAATTCTTACCGTTTAGAGAAGAAATTGTACTAGATTTAAATGTAATATTTAAAGTCAACAAAGTGACAATCAAATGTCAAAGAAGAAAAATTTGTTCGAAAACTTTCTATTGTTGATGTGTTTGAAATAATAAACAAGCACGGAACCGGCTTTACTGTGGCGTTTAAGTTTAGATGTAAGTGATTTTGATGAAAAACTGAATGGAGACGCCTGAGGGATAAAAACAACCCCTTTGTCTTTGTCAAAATATGCTTAAGACTTTAACAAATAAGCCCTTGAAATGTGACTAGTTGATTTTCTTGTTTGCAATTTCATAAAAAGATTTCGACTTAATAAGGACGCATAAGATTTGAGTGCCAATTGCCGACTGCAGTTCCAACTTTCTTGCAATAAGCAGTGACGCTTTTACTACTGGAAATTGGTGGATTCCAAAATTCCAATGAAAATTCTGTTTCTAAAATTACAGCAAATGTTCTTCAGGAAATGGAATTAGAACCATGCCCAAGGTAAATAGTTTTTAATCCTCAGGATTCAGCTAAGTGCAATGAACGGCTTATGACCAAATACAATTAACAATGGACCCTTGGCTATGCAAAGCATACGGCAGTTTTTAGGAGCAAGGGAAAACAAAATGTGTCCATTGTAGGGACAGACTGGACAAATGCCTGACTATTAGTAGCCGACCGAACATTGGGTTTCGGTTTCGGCCAGTTTCGGCCAAAAAATTGGTTTCGGCAAAAAATCGACCGAAACTACGGCGGCGCCGAAACTCAGTCTTCCACTAGGTACACACCAATTTGGCCCATTTTGATACCGCGAGGGTTATGTGGATTAACGTATCTACCCATATTGGGGAGTAAGTTAGTATTGAGAGGTTTTCCTCCCGAACGACTAAGAAGGAGAAGGTCTATGTCTTGATATTGCTTTGACCGGACATTCATTTAAGAGATTTATCCGTTCTAGACTTAGATTACTCAAAAAGATAAACTTCCACTTTTCGTTCGAGTTCTGACCCATCGGTTGTTATCGTGATGGAGCCGGCCGGTTATCGGAAAACTTGTTTTTGAGAGTATATAGTTTATAACTGTTTGAAGGAAAATCTACTCCAAAGATTGAGGACTGATCAAAAGAAATTCTGGTGCATGGCGAGATTCCATTGAGTCTTACCAACACAAACTTTGTTGTTTGACTAACACGGTTAACTTCGCGTGAGTTCTTGGTCCGTGAGCCGTGTTTTTGAATTTCTTTTTTTTCTCGTGCTTACATGGCTAGGTAAGTGCTTGCGTGATGTGTCAGGTGACTTCGCACGAGATAACTTTCTGTATGTTTAAAAATATACTAAATTTATATAATTACAATTAAAATACATAATCTATTCCAATTTGTTTTAAAAAAACTTCAGTTTTGGCTGAAGAACATTTTTCGGTCGGACACTACTGACAATTTATTTATTAAGGCCCGGGTTACGTCACGGACTTTTGTTCAGCTTAATTCAAGCACAAAACGCTTAAAGTAAAAAAGAAGTAGGAAAATGGTTTGGTGAGTAAATTGGTCTTTAGAGAGAGGCTTAAGAGAAATAGAAGATAAAGGCTGTGCGCAGTATTCTAGACATAGGCTTATAGTAGCCGTAGTTTGTGCGGTTGAGAGGCACACGGAAGCGTTAAGCATAACGGATAAATCTGCGATGAACTGCTTCAATTCTCAGGGAATGTACAGGACACCTTAACAATTTGATTGGCAAATTCGAGAGTGGTCGGACAAAGATGACATAAAGTAGATTGGAGAACTCCTTCGACCATCGTTTTATATAAACAAGGGTGAACATCGCTTCACATGTGACTTGATTGTTATATGACCGGAAATTGAGCTCTCTATCGCAAGGAACACCAATGTCACAAATCGATTCAACTAGGGTACAGGAGTTCCGTTGAAGGAGTAACAACGTGAGGGCTGAGGAAGACGCTTGCGAGAATAGGTAATAGATTAAAGTTTGTTGACATTGAACTCAAGTTGGTTTTTGGTTCACCAGAGGAAGAATCGATTCAAATAATTTTGAAGCAAACAACGATCGATTGGGGATGATATGTGTTTAGAGATACTCATGTCATCAGCATAAATGGACAGGTCACAGTCTCTAAGGATGCACTCAACATTGTTAACATAATCATAAGGATAATGGGTCCTAAATAGCTGCCTTGAGGTACTCCAGAGGTAGGGACTTACACACTGAGGATCTGAAAAGAATTTTATGTTGCTGATTTTCAAAACTTTAAAGATAAGACGAAGGATGCAGAAATCCCAAGAGCCTTTAGTTTCAGGTAAATGATTTGATGGGAGATTTAATCTAAAGCCTTGCTGAAGTCAGTGACCTTAGCATCTACTTCTTTGCCTTGCTGTAGTGCTTGCAAAGCTATAGATACAAATTCTGTAAGATTCTTTGTAATAGAATTACCTTTTACGAATCCATTTTACTTTGAGGAAAGTATGGATGACAAAGAGTCGTTGACAATTCTTTCGAGGAGAAGAGAGTTTGGCTTTTGGCCGGTTATAAGATATATCGTCATTATGATCTATTTTGTTGACGGGGATAATAAATGTGTCTTTCAAAACTTGAGGGAAGACCGATTTCTTAAAAAACAACTGAAATAAGGTTGCAAGCAGTAAGGAAAACGCGTTTGCGCACTTTCTTAGAACTATTGCGGGTAGTCCTTCTGGACCTGGCGAATAATCATCCCTTAGGCTATTAACTTTTTCAATCACGTCAGTAGTAACAACTTATCTTAATATTAATCACGTAAGACTTACTTTTTCCAAAACTCTCAGGACAAAGCAGCACAGTTACCGTAGTCCTGTTTTGTAAAGAAAATTTTACTTCACTTCTAACTTGTTGGCTTTCCTCTATCGAGTTTTTTTTCAGAAACAAGGATGAGCTTCTTTGAAGATAGGACCGGTTCAACCAAGTGCACTTCATCCTGTGAGCTATAAACGTTTTCGTACAAAGGGGATTACGCTTGCGATAAAAAATCAACGATGACATTCGCATAACTTTGAGGAAGCATAGTAACAAATTAAATTTGAAAGTGCGGATTTCACAGGCAGACCAGTAAGGATACATAGAATTCTGGAGTGGTCAATGTCAAGAAAACAATGGACCTTAAGACTTATAACTTTTACTATAAATTTCATATTGAAGAAGTATAGAACATGACTTAAAAAAAAATATATCGGCACATCCTTTCGGTGTTAAGGCTTACTATAAGTTAAAATGGTCAAAAGCTCGGAAGAGGCGTTTTTTTTTTTGCTCAAACTTTAAACTTATAAGTACCTAGCATTTGATACTGCGGTTGGTTTTAAATGACTCTTTTAAGTGTTTCCAGTAAAAAAGGAAAAAGAATAGAGAACAAATGTACCCATTTTCCTTGAGGCTTAAAATTGTTCCAATTGCTGGACACTAGTGGCGAAATGCAAGCCTAGAAAAAAAAATATTTATAAACTCAAAAGATAATAATTAGCACCAAAATAACCCTGAAATATTTACTTATTTTCTAAAGATTAAAGAGAAATAAAACAAAAAGCATAAAATTAGTCGCAAGCATGCATGAAGGGTGCAATTAGATGATGTGACAGAGACAGACAGACTACGTGCCAGATGTGTGCTGTGCAGCCCTAAAATCCGACCTGGCCCTGCTGGTACCTCAGATTCTCTGGCGTGTATGGATTGATACCGTGATTCAGTGCTAAAACTTTACTTATTATATTTAGTTCTGGTCTATGCTCAGAATGGATACCTGACTGATAGGCGGCAGCCACTCTCTGCAGTTCATTGCTATTCTGCACCGTCAGCTGTTGTCTATAGAAATTTTGATTCTGTTCAGCGTTAAACTGATTCAGGCCCAAATTACCGGTTCCGGATTCTTGACGAAAATGACGAGAACGCTGTTGATGCTGCTGTTGTTGCTGCTGTTGTTGCTGCTGTTGTTGTAGTTGTTGATGTTGTTGCTGCTGTTGCAGTTGCAATTGCTGTTGTTGTTGCTGTAGGATAAGCTGTTGTTGTTGTATTTGCTGCTGCTGTTGTTGAAGAAGATTATTGCTGCCACTTAGAAATGGTAGATTCTGGAAGACTTGGTAGTTATTTTGAGGAAGCCTTTGAAATGGCGACAATTCTGGTGGATGCTCTACCCCTGAGGACAAGTCTGGCACAAAAGCAAGCTGGTTCGATTGTTGTATTTGAATTGTTGATTGCTGCTGAAGGCGTTCGCCATTGTTTGTGCCGAAAACATTAGGGTTACCATTTTGAGTGAAAGCTACTTTTCCATTATTTTCTGGTGAAAAGCTATTAACTGAGGATTTTCCATTTGCATTGGAAGCGAAATAATCATTCGAGTTGAAGAGATTGTTGTTGTGATCATTGTTGAACTTTGAAGCGTCCTTGTGGGGCAACTGTTGATTGGTGGAGAAGGCAAAGTTATTTGAAGGTTTCTGCACTGCAGGAATAAATTCGATTGATGGCCGAATTGTGTAACCGCTGTTAAGGTTTGAGTTTCTTTGAGTCGTTGGTTTAGAAAGTGGCGGAAGAATTGTCTGCGGCGGCAGTTGCTGCTGCTGCTGTTGTTGCTGCTGTTGTTGTTGCTGTTGCTGTAATTGACGCTGTTGGGTTTGCTGTTCGAGCAGCTGCAGTTGTCTTGTTATTTGTTCCTGTTGCTGTTGTGCTTGAAGCTGTAACTGAAAGATTTGTTGTTCCAATGCACGTTGCCTCTCGATCAGATAGTTATTGACTAAAGGAAAGTCCGAAGATTGTTGTTGAGTTTGTTGTTGCTGTTGCTGAATGGCCTGAAAAAAAAAATAAGTTCATCTTAATTATGAAATACAAAAACAATCAAAGAAAATATTTTCAAACCAAGTCGGCTCTCAGTAAATTCGAAACGGGTAGTCTTCCATTGACCTTTGTCGGCTGCCTTGCCTCATTAGCTCTAAACTGCGGTGTATTCTCAGTTGGAAGTGGAGTTGGAAGCAAAAGACCCCCCGGCAAAACACTCAATCTTGCTATGGTCGGTCCAGCATTTGAAGCAGCCAAAATCTCTTCAGGTCTCTTGGTTGTTGATGGCCGATCAATGATGGGAATCACATTTTTCGCAGCGCCTCTTTCGTCCAAATCCACTGTAAAAGCAGTGACCAAGGGAGCTGCCTGAATTTTGATGTCCTCCTTATCGACCAATTCGATATTTTCGCCGTCTTCGTTGTGCGTCGGTCTGGGCGTAGTTGTTGTCGTTGTTGTTGTAGTTGTTGTTGTTGGCTGTACCTTCTTTTTGATTTTTGTAATTTCAAACTGAACATCGGCTTTATTTTTCGATGAAATCTCATTTGTACGGTCAGACGCAATGCTTCGGGTGGTCTGATGGTTTTCCGGTGAAGAAGTGACAGTGGCATTGACAATGTCTGGCGAACCAAGGCTTAGAATGGTTTGTAGTTTCTTCTTCAATTGCTTGTCTTTGCTAATGTATGAGAGAAGGGGTTGCTCCTTGGAAAGCTTTTCGTCAAAGGTGGCTGTAAAGAATTGAACGGTTGGAGCCACATCAGGCGTTGTGCTCTCCTCGAGGATCTCATCGACCGTGCTTGATGTTGTTGGAATCTCAGCAACGTTTGCTTTCAATTCGATTTGTTCGCCTGGAAAATCTGAACTATCTTCTTCAGAGGGATAATTCTCTGTTGCTTGTTTCTCCAGTTTGTCAATGGCACGGAGCAGAGCTTGGCGTACGCGATCGTCTATGTGACGGATTGTGTCCTTTGGAATGATTTCGTTATTCTCCGTTGAAGTTTCATCTTCACAGTTGGCTGCTGACAATACTAGCAGGAGAAGGAAGCAAATGGATGGTTTCTGAAATTGAAAAGATACAAAACAAAATTGAGTTATTTTTTTTTCCTAATAAATTAACTTAAAAAACTAAGCTTAGCAATATTATATTAAATTATTATTATGGTAATGATTGGAAAGGCCATTTTTAAGTGAAAGTTTGTTATAGTCATTATTCTGAACACCATTAACCTTTCGAGGCATGCTGGACAAGGATTCGTGGCAGCTAGTGAGAGTAGAGTGAGACAGATCTAAGTTACCTACCTACATACCCATCCATCACAGATCATGCAGACGGATAGAGTCAGTGGGACATATTATAGGGTTTTCTAATGAGGTCTTGACATATTTTTTTTTTTTAAATAAAATAAATCGATTGAAAGGTGGGCTGTGTGGCTTGTGGCACCATTCTGTTGGAACCACATGCCATCCAAGTACATATCTTCCAATTCGGTGCAATCGGTTATCATGGTGCGATAACGCTGGTCATTCACAGTAACGTTACGATCGTAAGCGTCGACGAAAAAATATGGCCCAATAACGCCGCCGCCGGCATGAAAACCGCACCAAACAGCTATTTTTTGTGGATGAAGTGGTGATTCATGAAGCAAATGTGGATTTTCACCCGACCAATAACGCTTTTTTTACTTTTTGACGAACCCACTGAGCCAAAAATGAGCTTCGTCACTGAAGATGATTTTGCGATGAAATTCATCATCTTGTCGCATCTTCTCCATAGCCCAATCGGAGAACGTACGTCGCTTCAAATGATCCATCGGCCTCAATTCTTGAGTCAGCTTGATCTTGTATGGGTGTAAGCCAAGATCCTTAGGCAAAATACGCCATAATGTGGTCTGAACGATGCTCAATTCTTGAGAACGCCGTGGAATTGACTGATTTCGATCGTTTGGTATGGACGCCTGAACGCCAACGATATTTTTAACACTTCGACCAACCCGTTGTCTCACTGACGCCGCAACATCACACAAAGAATATGTCGACTCAAAATTTTGAACTTAATTTATTATTAAATTACAATCGAAAATTGGAGTTAACGCTCTTAAAATTGCGGTCACCGACTCCGAAAGGTTAAGTTTACTGAATAAATTAACAGTGACAGTTCGATAATTAGTGAAAGGGTGCGTTCACAAATTTAATTCAGAGTTGTCAAGTCGCCATTTGAAAACCCGATATAGACATGAAAATTTTCATATTATCGGCATACATATATGGACAAATACGAGTTGATGTCGAATTTGGCCTTTCTGACTTTCATACAGGAAGAAATGAGTATGAATATCTGACTTTTATCATAAATATTGACCACGTAAATAACTTTGATGGCATTCAGTCAGGTTGTTTGTTGGCTTGTCTTGAAATGAAAAATTAAAGACTAAAACAAATAAACCCAAATTATCAAGAATCAAGTATCAAGGCACTAAGAAACTTTCGAAAGAAAAATATTTCGCAGAACATTCGGATGAGAAGATATAACCGCAAACTATATGAGCTATATCCAGATGTAGATTTATTATATCTGCTTTTGGTGATCCTTTATATCAGAGATGAAGCTTTTGCAATATCTTCACTACGAACATTTTCCGTCGCGTATTCGTATTTGTTTTTTCCCGGTCTGCCTCTGGAGCACTGAGATGTGCTTGGTTAATCATTAGATTGACTAAATGCGGCAATATCTATTGACATCTTTTTTTAACCCAATCTTGATTCTACAGAAAATATTTCCGAATATTTCGGAAGATCCATTTCACTTATATAAATCTTCGTATAAAATATTTTTAACTTATCTTGAGTATACTCTTGTAAATGTTCAGAAAAGTGTTCACTTTGAACAGCCTATACAAAATCTTGTGCGCTTGAAGCTTTGATAATTTATTAAAAAGTGTTCACTTATGATTTTGTTTACTCATGCATCCTGTTCAATAAGGCAGAATAAATAGTGTTTCAAATTAAAATTTTTGTTAACCGCTTATTTCAAGCACAATCCCACTTCTTGTAGTAAAGGGTTTTTCAACACAAACGACGCCATATTTCTTGCCGATCTTTTGACATTTCACTTCAGTAAGGTTAGATATACGAGCCAACAACGAGTCGAAATTATTAAAATTTACTACCGAAAGTCAGTTGCACCAACGTTAAGAGCGCTACGTCCAATTTATGGTCATCATAATCGTCCTAGCAGATTAACAATTGAACAGGCACAGTATAAAATGTTCCCGTGCCAGTGAGACAAAGAAGTGCCCGTAGTGTCGAGAATATTGCTGCCGCTGAGGCTTCAGTTGCAGAAAGCCCAAATGTGTCCCTCACACGTCGTTCTCAAGCGTTGGGCATCTCTGTGACGTCGTTGTGGCGAATTTTGCGAAAAGATCTTGGCCTACATCCTAACAAGATTAAATTGACGCAAGAACTGAAGCCGCTTGACCACCAGCAGCGTCGTATGTTCGTGATTTGGGCTGAGCAACAACTTGAAAATGATTCGGATTTTCATCAAAAAATCATCTTCAGCGATGAGGCTCATTTCTGGCTGAATGGCTCCGTCAATAAACAAAATATGCGGTATTGGTCAGGTAGCAATCCACACGAACTCCATGAGTCATCATTGCAACCCGAAAAAATTACGGTTTGGGGTGGATTATGGGCCGGCGGCGTCATTGGGCCGTACTTCTTCCGTGATGATCAAGACCTGTGAACGGGGATCGCTACCGTTCAATGATAACCGAATGTTTTTGGCCCCAATTGGATGATATGGACTTGGAGGACATGTGGTTCCAACAGGACGACGCCACAAGCCACACAGCGAATGTCACAATCAATTTATTGGAAACCAAGTTTGGAGAACGTGTTATCTCACGAAATGGTCCAGCCTCTTGGTCGCCTCCGTCGTGCGATTTGACGCCGTTAGACTATTTCCTGTGGGGCTACATCAAGTCTATGGTCTATGCCAACAAGCCAGCGACGATTGATGAACTTCGTACGAATATCGAACGTGAAATTGCAGCAATATCGGCCGATTTATGCTTGAAAACCGTCGAAAATTGGGTTTAGCGTCTGGACTTCTGCAAGCGTGCCCGTGGTGGGCATGCAAAAGAAATCGAGTTCCATACATAGTGGCATCAAACGTACTTTCACAGGAAAAAAGAATTTCATTGATATCCAAAACCGTTTTTGTTTTATTTAAAATTTATTTTGTAGCGCTCTTATTGAAAAACCTGTTATAACCTAACAGCTTTTTCTATTACGGGAACAATTTTCATATTTATACAATTTGTAGGAATATCTTCAAATACTTATTTTGCGCAAGACAAAATCTCAGTTCACCGATTAAAAATAATTCCGAATTCCAAAAAAATGCGTCACTTTCCACAACTGTAAACAAATCGGCAAAACTTACCAAAGCTGCAAAAAGGAGCAGCTGAGTAAATATTATTTAACAATATTATTAAACATTTTCATTCAAAACTCACATTAAAAACATTTTTTTAAAGTGTACTTAAGGTTCAAAAAAGAGTGTGAAAACGGTTTCAAAGAATAAACAAACAAATTAATAGTAAACAATGTTTTTCCTTTGCTTTTTGTTCATATTAATTTTCACATATACGCGGTGTGCAAAATAATAGGTGTAAATGCTGTGTCTCAAATAAATATGATTTTTCTCACATTTCTCCACATTTTTATGAAAAATGGTAATAAATAGTTAGTTGGAAATTTGGCTTCGTCTTGTGTGATTTTTCTCAAAATAATAGGTGTGTTGTTATTAGATCATTTCTTTTCTTGTAGATTGGTGAAGTTGCAAGTGTTTTTGCTTATAACAAAATTTTCTATAGTGTACTTATTTGAATTTTCTTAAGGCAGACTTTATCCTTGAAATTTTCAACAAATACAAAACAAATCCAAAAAAGACCCGGATTGAGCAGTGGGAGATGTAAGCGGCTCAACATGAGCAGCTAGAAGAAGACGAGGGATGCCCCTATGGACCAGGCATTGCCGATTAGAGTTTTTCTCGAAAACTTGTTTTTAAAAATGGCTGACATTCTCCTGACCGCTGTAATTAACATATCGACCTGAAATTTCGACAGCATACTCAGAAAACATGTCTTCACGGAATGACGGATCGTTTTTTCGTAAGATAGATTTTTGCATTTATTATTTATCTTTTTATGCGAAAAAACGGCGAAAATTAGAGTTTGTTTTTATAACCGCCATTTTCCGAAATTTGTTTGTAAACGAAAAACGAAGGATCACAGATAAATAATATGATTTGTATTTGTATTTCAGATCAACAAAGAGGGAGCAGTGATGTCAGCCGTTTACCTCCCGCGATTTGAGGACCTGTTTTCGCGGAGCTGCAACGGCTGTCATTTTTTTTTTTTTTTTTTTTTTAATTTTTAACCTTCTGTATATCATCAACAAAAGCAAGAAAAACACCACAGTAAAAAGTCAAAAGGCTTAACTCGTTTCCTTTAAAAAATAAAAAATAAAATGTAACAAGGACAACAGGACAAAGTTTCCCTCAAATTGAATATGCTTTTTAATTTTAATTTTAATTTTTTAATTTAATTTAAATTGAAAATGGGACGAAAGGCAGACTTTTCTGATGAAGACAGAGACTTGATAAAATCCTTGCGACAGAAAGGCAAAATGTATAAATTCATTGGAAGGAAACAAGAGGTAGCCCTGATCGCCTTAAATTGAGGATGGTGAAAACCCTACCTTTTGCCACTTCCACGGAAATAAAAAAAGACCTAGGATTGAATGTCAATATTTCAACTATTGGAAGACGGTTCCTCGAAAACGAATTATGTAC
Source organism: Orthonevra nobilis (assembly GCA_963555765.1). Taxonomy (NCBI): domain Eukaryota; kingdom Metazoa; phylum Arthropoda; class Insecta; order Diptera; family Syrphidae; genus Orthonevra; species Orthonevra nobilis. The sequence continues at coordinate 62,673,385 of OY743225.1, read as the reverse complement.
CTTACAGAAGTCCACTAAAATGCCCATTTTTAAGCAAACGGAACGTACAAAGCAGAAGAAAGTTTGCACAAGAACATCTTAGTTGGCCAAAAGAAAAGTGTTGTAAAAATTTTGTGGTCTGACAAGTCAAAATGCAATTTATTTGAACCAGATGGCAAAAAATACTTCAAAAGACCACAAGACAAAGAATATTCACCACAGAATACGTTGAAAAGCATCAAACGCGGAGGCGGAAGTGTTATGGTTTGGGGTTGTTTTTCCTGGTACGGCTTTGGTCCCATCCTCTGGATTAAAAACATTATGAATTCCGTGAATGTTATGCTGCCTTTCGCCGAAGAAGAAATGCTATAACGTTGGATATTCCAACAGGATAGTGAAGTCCTTTTTTGTCCAAAATCATGTTGATGTATTGGAATGGCCGGCGCAATTTCTAGACATTTACCGCATACAAAACCTATGTCAAGAGGGCATTTGGTCATTCCAGATACAAAAATAAAGAAGAATTATGGCAATCTGTGCAAGCCGCATGGGAATCAATATCTGTGAAGGGGTGTCAAAAACTGTTTGATTCCATGCCAAGGAGGTGTCAAAAGGTGGGTTTGGAACTAAATATTGATCCAAAGTACATACTGCTAAATATCGAAAACTATTCATTTGAATCAAAAATTGCTTAAGTTTTTGAAATCGTTTGTACACAAATATAATTTATGCTCAGAAGGTTAATTTTTGACTTCTTAGTTGGTTTATTGGTCAATTATTGATGAAAAAATATTGATGGAACGCTCAAACACAAACACAAGATTTCATCAAAATCGGTGCAGACGATACAAAGTAAGATATAACGTGATAGTTTTGAAAATACACCCGAAAAATTTAAAAAAGCGTTTTAGACTGAACGTTTTCGCAAATCAAATACCGTGAAAAATTTCAATGTAAAAGAAATCGAAGTTGTTTAATAGCTTTTGAGTAAATTTTGATAAAAATATTATCATATTATAATATTTATAATAATAATTGGTCTGAAAAAAATTTACAATTTTTTGTAAAATTTTTAATAATGTAATAAGATTTTATTATTCAAATGAAAATTAGCAAAAAAATAGCTTCATTTCATGACAAGTTTATTTTCGTATTAGTCACTTCCAATTGGTTTTGTTTTTTGCTACAACTTTCTTGCATTTAAGCAACAAATCTAAAAGCCTGCTCACCTCATTGATTGACTTATGAACCTCAACCGAAGTTAATTTGAAACAAATCTATTTGCTTCCACATCACAATCGTATGCAGACCATAACTGCCAAATTACAACCATTTTCCATGCATGAAAAATCTCAGCAAAAAAAAAAAAAAAAAAATCGCACGTACTATTTGCGAATCCAAAATTAAAGCTTACAACACCGTACAACCATGGAAACACCTCTTAACGCGACCACACCTAAAGTATCTGCAGATTAAATTCGATACACTATGACCCAACAGATACAGAGTCATCGGTACAACACTCAACATTGCATAATCCTGTGACCCATTTATTCTGGCATCGTTGGAGCTCAGCCGAGAGCTGTCTCGGTTTCCAAGTGCTATTAGCTATCGGCAATTACATCAAATTGCTCTGTTGTAGGGCCCGTGGCGGGGCAAGGTTTACAGCACGTATTTAATGCCTCGCTATTGTCTTGTTACACTATCTTTCGTTTCGTGGGTTGAACTTAATTGAGGTAAACGAAGAAGACCTCAAGCACCTGCTTTGTACTTTTCATTTGAATAACCTTTGGCATTGCAGCTCGTTGGACCAAGAAACTAACATATCCGTCTGTCTGTCATTTCGTTGCGCCTATTTCCCACCGAAGGTGTCTTTGCTCAAATCGTCTGTGGCGGCTTAACGTTTCAAAATTATTCAACTGTAGGAAATTGTTGTAAGAATAGTCGATCTTGGCTGGGTTAATTTGGCGATTTTTATGACATTTGGTCATATTGGGAAAAGATGATTTGGCAACTGGTTTACTTCATGAATACATTCGAAGGAAGTGAACATCGTTTTCCCAGTTTCGTAATCCTGATTTATCTGTCTGCTTGGTGTCACTTGGTGTAATGCAACCAAAAACCAAGTCGCAATAAGTGTTTGCAACAAGCTTGCTGAGTTCGTTAACAAAACTGAAACTCGTTGCGAGACCCAAAACCTCTTACTAGCAGTATCAAACAGATTTAAGACACCAAAACTAAGCTGAACTCGTCATGCACGAAGTACCATCAGATCTTCCAGTGTCATCCAAAATCGATCGAATAGTTCTAGTAAGAACTGAATCCTTTTTTGATTGGTTGGTTTGTTAGGATGAGCCTATTGCTCGTCATATAGGTCCTCGATCAGGCACTTTGTGTTGCCTTGTTTTCTGTGTGGAAAAGGATTTGGTTCACCAGGGTTTTTGTAGTGAAAGCAGCTTGGTTCTGTTTTATTGCCAAGTCTATACTTTAATCGATTCCTTTCTTTTTGAGGTGCATAAAATCCTCAGTGCTCCTTTTCACAGTTGTCTCATATTGTGGTTCCTGTTTCGATTTACGGAGATTTAAGTTAATGTGCCCTACGGCAGGTCCTTTCACCATATATTTCTTTTAACGAGGTTCCGAGGGGAAATATTGAAAACCCCTTGCTGTTTGCAATGTTTAATATGTTAAGATATTCCATCCGTTCTAAGACATTTTAAAATCGATAGGTATGCTGATGGCGTCCAATTTTATTTCAGCTAACCGATTGAAATGGTAGAAGACGCAAAAGCAACTGAAGAACAGACAAGCTTTCATTATTAAAACAACGATCAATTACACATCATTCCCTCCCAGTATCGAGATGAATGGTTCTAGATATGAATACCGGTAAACAGTACAAAATGTTAGGATAATTTTTAACCAAACCCTAGCTTGGAGTGACAATATACTCGGGGCACTAAGAGTCCTTTTTTGTCCAGTATCTGTCTTTCAATAAACATACTATAATTCTTCCAACTCTATAGCATACAACCGGATAAATGGATAGCTTCTTCGCCACTAAAACGTAAATGTGCTGCTCTGCTTGTTTGAATTAAAACGAAACGAGCCTCCAGAGTATTTCTACGAAAAACCGCAGTAGAAGAAGTAGAGTTTTGATACTTCCCAAATGTAAGTACTAAGCTATAAGGACACAAGTCTTTGTTTACGCCACCTGCCAAATTGAGGAAATTGATCAGCATCAACAGTTCCAATTCGAAAATCTCTACGGAAGCTGAAGGCGGTAAGCATAAAAGACAGGCAACGCTTTTACTGAAGATTTTCTAAGCACAGACTAATTTTGGCAAGCTTCATGTAAAAGCATATCTTTTTTCGGATGAATTTTTTGTAAGTCTTCAAATTAATTTGATTTATTTTAAAAGTTTGGCAAGCCGAAACAAAGGTAGGTGCTACTAACCATGACAGGCAACGCTTTTACTGAAGATTTTCTAAGCACAGACTAATTTTGGCAAGCTTCATGTAAAAGCATATCTTTTTTCGGATGAATTTTTTGTAAGTCTTCAAATTAATTTGATTTATTTTAAAAGTTTTGCAAGCCGAAACAAAGGTAGGTGCTACTAACCATTTCGAAAAGATGCAGATGTTCTTGCACTACATTGATGAACTTGGATTTCTAACTGGTGTTGGCGTGCACCAAATTGTTGTCTCTAAAATAATTAATTTTTTTACAAAACTCGTACAGAATAAGACATATCAATTTGGATAAAATTCCCATCGAACTAAAAGGAACAGGAATGGAGTGGAACGTATAAAGCAGGGATTAATCAGGAAATGACATTTAATTAATTCCACTCTAAAGAGACATTTTTAATAGAAAGAAAGAGAAATGAGAAGTTTTCGAATTCTTAAAACTGCAGGCGACTATAAATTTGAAAATGTTTTTCCAATTAAATTGTAGTCTACTTTGTCTTGCAAAAATATTTAAAGGACGAAGAAGATTTTCAATCATTTGCAGATACAGAAAATAATAAAGCTCATAATAAAAGTGAATATTTTTCGAACAGCTCTCTTCATTTTCGAAAATGAGGCCAAAAGAATAGAATCGAATTGACTCAAATGAAATAATTTTAATTTTTAGAAATGTATAAAATTGTTATAAAAATAATACAAGAAATACTATTATTCAAATAATTTGCTTTTTTTTGTGCACAAACTTGAACTAAAATATTAATTTTCGTACGAAAAAAATATCGTGCACGTTAAACCTGGAAATTGTTTTTTTTTTGTACATATAATAAAAAATTGATGCTCTTTGTTTGATAACTTCGCCACGACTGTAGACTGTAATGTCAGAAGCGATGAAAGATTTGTCAGTCCCTCAAAGTTTTTTTTTGAGCCTCTTACATCATTCGAAATATATAAAATCATAATGTCACTGAAAAATTCCAATTCTTCCTTATCCGATTCCTTTTCTAATAATTTCGTTAAGAATATTTCTTTAAACATTTGTGATGTTTTATGCCACCTGACGATTTCCTGATGATTTGAAGCTATCTGAAGTGATACCTTTGTTCAAGAAGGGTGAAAGAATATGTTTAAATCTAAACTATCTGTTTTCTCGAAAATTTTCGAAAAAGCTATTAAAAATAGAATGGTAAACTTCCTAGAAAAGAACAAATTTTTCAGTAAGTGTCAATTCGGATTTCGATCTGGGTTGTCGACAGAATGTGCACTCTTGAATTTTTGCTCAAATACATATAATGGCTTGAATAATAGGGATTTTACTGCGGCTCTTTTTGTCGACATTACAAAGGCATTTGATACTGTCGACCACAAAATTTTATTGGATAAGTTATACAACTGCGGTTTCAGGGGATCAATACACAAATGGTTCTGCTCCTTTTTATCTCTTTTATCTCTCTTTATATTAATGGAAAATTGAGTTCTACCAGTACTATCTCAAGGTTCTGTATTGGGACCAATTCTTTTTTTTTATTTTTATTAACTCCCTCTTTTTACAAACATTTCGTGGTAAAGTTATTGCCTTTGCAGATGATATGGCTTGTTGAAGTTATAAGTAGTTTGTTCCAGATGAACAAAATGGTATTGAGCGATAAAACCAAACTTATGTTCTTTAGTGTGATTGGTAAGGAAGCAGATTATGGGCCATTCCATTTTCATTGTGCAAAATGTAAGAAATACTATATAGGTATTGTTTAGAAATTTGTAGATCGTCAAAAGAATCACAAACATTTTTTGAGTCAAGTTCTTGTTCTCATTAATGTTTTGTTATAGAAGGGGTCAAATCATACAAATATCTGGGTACTTGGATTGACTGGAGGATGACTTGGTCTGAACACGCGATTGCACATAATAAGTATCTTTTAGCTGCCACAAGGCATATTTACTTGCTTAAATCTTATTGTTTACGTGATCTTCTTAAGTGCATTTATTCTAAGCTGGAATATGGTATTGTTTGTTGGGGTGGAACGCACTAAAACAAAATATACACCCTGCTAATTTTACAGAAGCATGTTATTCATCTTATATGTAATAAGAGTCGTAGAAGAGGTAATGTGACACTTTTTAACATAATTATTACTGTCGTCTACATAATTATTATCTATCGAGTTCCACCGTACTATAATGCCGCAAAGAAGGGTTGGTTTCATTGCACAGTTGTATATCCAGTGGACTTGTTTTGGTTTCAGTCCACAAGACTTCGCAAATGCCCTCCTGCATATCCAATATGCCCTCTTGGCTTTAGTAGTGCGTTCCTCCAGGTTTTTCCTCCAGTTGAGTTTCTTGTCGATTAACAACCTCAAGTACTTCACACTGTCTTTGATTTCAGGTTTAGTACCTCCAATCTCAGGGATGTGGAAGTCACAAATTTAGGTCTTTTTTGTGAAGAGGACAAAAACCATTTTGCTGGGGTTGATATTTAGTCCGTTTCCAATCGCCCATGTTATAACGGTAAGTTTAACGGTGATGGTAATAAACTTTGCATCCTGGTCCATAGGTTGTAATATTGACTTAAGGTTAAGTGGAAGGAGCTTCACTTACGCGTTTAACTCTGTGGGCGTATTAAGTGAGGTTGGACTTCCTGGGGCATTGTCCAAGAGTAATATAACTTAAGGTTCAAGCACATTTCTGTCACAGTAGGATTTGGCTGATGGGCAAAAACTAAAAGCAAAAGTTCCCGTGTAATCCACGCCTTTCTGTTGGATCGTCTCACAACTGGTATGCTTGTCATGTCTGCATCTCGCATTGCACGGTACAAGGTTTCAGATTGAAATCACCAGTGGCATTTCCACCCAGCAGTAGTGTAAGTCGATCTTTCGCAACTTGGAAACCACTGGCTTGATGTTCTTCCTTATAAATGAATGTTCGAGATGGCCTCATCAAAATTAAAGATGAGACAATTGAGTTCGTCCTACGAACTCTTGAAACATGTCTGGAAACTCAGCTGCAGCTTGAATGTCCACACTCGCCGCCTCGTCTCTTATATGGATATTGTGAAAATTGGAACGCTACTTGAACCGGTTGAACCCGCCTCTGCTAAAGTCGGAGTGGAACTCCCTTCTCCTTCTTCTGTCTTCAGTGTCTCAAACAAAGATTTTGCTTTTGTGAATATGAGGTCTTGACTTAGTGGTGTATTCTTCTTATGCAAATCTTCGATCCAGACTGACAGCAACATCTCCATTCTTTTTAAGATAGAGGATCTTGAACGATAAAGTTTTGTCGCACTTATAGGTGTTGAATTTTCGCTGTAGACTTGAATTTTTTCCCGATTTTTAAGAATCGTTCTCACAGTTGATTCTGAGAGTCCAAAATCTCTACCAACAATTTTTTATTCTTCTTCTTCGCAGGACGTGGAATCCCCGATTCTCTGATTGAACAATTGAATGTTCAGAGGAAGCGAGGATTCCCGCGACCAAAAAGAAGTTAATGAGTACAATATTCTTTCACGTAATGCGAGCCATTTGGAATGCGAATTTTGAAATTCGTGTTAAAGTGAAACCACGCTTAACGTGGTATTACCGTAATGCATAAATGATCAATTATTTAGCTTATTAATGGGCACTCTTCGACTTTTTGACAGTAAAAATTGTAATCCGGGGAGTGTCGTGAAAATCTTAATTCCATATCCACTCTGAGTCATCATCACTTACAATTTTCCAGCCATCAATCAACAAGCTGATTGATTTTTTGCTGAATAGTCTACACGCTGATTGACAGGCATCGTTGCAGTAGCTTCAGCCCTAAGGCGAAACTCGCAAAAAAAAAGGAAAAAACAATTTTACCATAATTATGGCATCACATCGTAGATCTTTCGCCGACAGCATGACGATGACGAACAAAGCAACGCTCGATTGGAGGCGTTAACTAGGTGTTAAACCGCGTCTCCATGACAATTGCCCATCATGGTATTTTTATGAGTTATGTGGATAATCCTCCAAAAGAAGTCAGCAGCACCATTCGCGAACCATTATTATTGACCGCTCTCTTGACATCTATTTCCAATGATGGTCGGCGGGTTTTTTTTTTGGCATTTTTGCTGAATTTATGCTCCCGCTGACAATGATGGCCGTTAATTATTTCTTTTTTTTAATAATGGCGGGCGGTTTTCTCTAGATAGAAATTTGAATAATTTCTTTAAACATTTCGTTTGTGGTCCGTTCTTTTCCCTGATTGATGATGCCAATTGGATGTTAATTTGATTCAATTTAAATTGATTTCTTTGCTCGGGGGCAGACTTGTTTGTGGTTAGGAGTTGGTGTTATTTATGTTAGACAAATTTATGGGAAAGCCACAGGCGATGACTTTGCAGACGATTTTCAACAGAAGTCTACAAATGAAGGTATGAAGTACTGAATTGTGAAGGAGGATCTGCAAAGACAGATCGGTATTTTAATTGTTTTTTTCATTTTTCAAAAAAAATCGACTATTGCGAAATGCTTCGTATGAGTCAGTTGGCAGGCCTTGAATGGCGAGCAATTTGGAAAAAGAAATGATGAAAAAAATTTTGCTCGATCGTGCCTTTTTCGATTATAAGAAAGTAAGCGGTTTTAAACGACGACGCTCAGACGATGAGATTTTCAAAAATTATTTTAAATCATCCTAAGCTTCCGGTTCAGAGGAACTTTTTATATGTAATCAATTCTTTTAAGAAAAAACTTAGCCAAGAAAATTTATTGTCAAATCCACTTGATTGATAACTATTAATTTTTGGGAAATATTCCTTAAAAAATGTTTCTGAATTGTTTCACGTTTGTTACTTTTTCAAAAACATTTAAAAAACGTTGTAGAAATATTTCTTTGGTTTTCTTTTTTCAAATTTTTGAGGTCTTTCATATGCAGGGGCATTCAAACAAAAAAAAAATACCATAAAAAAAGTACCATTTTTAAAGCGATTCACGTCCACCACAAGCCTCTTCTCAACAACAAAGACCTGCAATACTCTTTGTTGAGCGTACAGGACGAACACAAAAAAGTCGTGTACATAAGCCGCCGAAATTTCATTACAAAATTCGTACTTCTTTCGCAAGACAGCATCCTCTTTGGAAATAAGTTTGTAAGCGTAAATTGATGCGTTTCATACCATTCAGAGAGCTATGAATGCTATAAGATAATATTGCTTCAATTGATAGGTCACAGTTTTGAATACTAAAGTGATTTAGTTTTTCGGATCTCGTCCAGTGACAATTGGGATATAACTTAAAGCCTTATCACTGGATTGGCCGATCAGCGATAGTTGTCTGACTGAGGTGTGAAGTTGTTGTAGTGGTTCCTGCATGGGCTGCTGGAATTCTAGTTTCATGTGGTTTATGTACATGATGTGTAGATGTTTCTACTGTGAAAGCATAACACTTCAAGTTAAGCAGAGTGTGAACTAACCTTCCCAGCTAGCAGCCAACCTTCATGTCAGTCCATCTTGATTTTTGCAAATAAATGTTGGATTCCTTGCTCTGCTCCACTACTGCTCCATTGGTTGTGAACTTGTCATTTCAAAAATTTTAACTACATTGCTTTCATGGATTTTCCAAAGCTTTATCTCCTTTGCTTCTCAAATAATTATTAGCTTTTGAAAACTCCTTCGAGTTTCTCTTCATAAACCCCACTAACGAGTTAGCTTTCACTACTTTGTATTAAATGAGGAAAGCTCAAGCAAAAGCTCAGTATCCCTAATGACATCAAGATCTTTTACTCTTTCTAATTATGTGAGTCCAACAACGTCAGTATCAGAGAACTGTATTTGGACTCTCGAAAAAAAGATAGCGAAACATTTTTGAACGTTTAAGTTCAAACAATTTTTAGCACAATAGTCTTTACATCTTGTTTTTAAAAACAACGTGAGATCATCTGCATACTTTAAGCAAAGACTTTATTTAAAAATTTTATGATGTCATTAATGAAATTTCTAAAAAGTAAAGGTCCCAAGTAAATACATTGCACTTGATGCCAAAAAAGGCATCAAGAAAAATACCCACAGATTTTCTTTCTCATGCCTATCCAACGTTAATTGACCAATGTCGATTTTGGACTCTGAAAATGGCTCGATATATGTAGGAACAACAGGAGGGCAAAAAATAGACTCTAAGGCAAGTAAAGGGTTTTACAATGAGGACTTGACAACTTTTTTTTTTTTTTAAATAAACGCATACCATTTATATTTATATATTTCAAAAACTTTATTATCGGCTTGAAGTAGAATCAAAACATTTATGAATGGAGCTCGACTTCGTTCATATGGCGGGCACGTTTGCAGTGGTCGATTCGTTGGAACCAATTTTAAGATGACTCGGCCATAGATTTCGGCCGAAACGGTCGCTTTTTCGTGTTCAATATTGGCTCTGAGCTCTTCCAACGTCGTCGGCTTGTTGGCATTAGCCAATTACTATCTGGAGGTGTTAAATCGAACGTGCCCAATCGGAGATTGTACATCGCTTCAAATGTTTAATTACTTGAGTCAGCTTGAACTTGTAGACTCAAATTTTTGCACTTATTGCCTGTCTACGAGGGCGAACGCTCTTTAAGTTGCGGTCACCTACGCCGAATGTACTTTACCACGTTGAAAATGTTAAGTTGACTAAATAAATTGGCAACAAACAAATAAATTCCAAGTTGTCAAGTCAATAGTGGAAAATCCTTTAGTTCCACTGAGTCTTGAACACTGTTCGAAATCGATTTTTTGTGAAACATATGTTTTGGTAGCCCATAGGAACATCGCTTTTGGTTTATAAACGATCGCTTTTGGTTTATAAACGACCAAAAAGACTTTGAATCCTGTTTAAGCTTTTTATGTAAAAACTTATTTCGAACTGTGAAATCCTTTCGAAGTCTTCAGAAAAGGGCATTATCCAACTCCTTTAATTTTAAAACGCTTATAGGCCCTGTTCTTTAGATTTTTCAAGTGAAGGAGATTTCTATTATTCCATAGGGGGCCTGGAAATATTCTTTTTCAATGAGAATGGAACAAACTTGGAGAGACCGAGATTAATTTTGGAAATTAGAAGATTGTACATATCAGATAGGCAAAGATTTTCAAATTCTAATCAATTGAGTTTTTGAGATTTTTCACTCAGATAATTATAAGATTCAATTGAGATTGACAATTGTTTATGATAAAATAAATTTATAAATAAACAAGTAAAGTAAATAAATAAATAGATAAATAAATAAATAAACATTTAAATAAATAAATAAATTAAAAAGTGGACAAATAAATAAATATTTAAATAAATAAATAGACAATATAGAAAAAAATTGATTAGGAATATATTTATAGACTAGAAGATAAAAGTTCTACAAAGCTAGATTTGAAATCAAGTCGTTATTAGCTGACAAACAAGAAATATTGTATTAAGCGGCGAGTTTTGCAATTCTCGCATCCACAGTTTCAATTTGCGCCCGGTAGTGTAATTCATTTGTTGAGAAATGCCAAGGAAGGTTCAAGATCATTTTTAGTGTCTTGTCTCGTATATGTGTCTTAGCACATTTGCTCCATACAAGGGATCCATAAAACATAATTGCTTGAAAAATTGCTTTGGAAATCACTAATTTGTTCTCGTTGCCGAGCTTAGATTTTCTGTTGATAAAAGGATAAAGAGTCTTAATAGTGATGTTAACCTTGTTAATGACCTCTTGTATGTGGAGATTATAGGTCAAGCGTTTGTCCAAGTGAACTCCAAGATACTTCGCTCGCGATTTCCATTCGACCTGGGTACCGTCTATTGAAAGTCGGTTGCTTGGAAGCAGACAAGCTTTTCTTTTACAAGTGAAAAAGGTAGCTTGGGTTTTAGAAGCATTGATTTTTATTTTCCAATTGTTATAGTACGCTTGGACTGTATTTAAGGCAGATTCTAGGTTGGTTTCAATACTAAGACCAATTTCATCTCACGAAAATATACAGGCATCGTCTGCAAAAAGCGCAAAATCACAGTTACTCAGGTGAGGGAAATTAGAGGTGTATACATTGTAGAGAACAGGACTTAGGACTGATCCTTGAGGAGCTCCATCTGGAATATGGAAAATGTTTGAGAGGACATTATTTAACGAAACTTTGAAGCTGCGAGAACATAAAAAGGATTGGATGATTCTTACAAGGTAAATCGGAAATTTAAGATTGAATGCTTTTTCAACGTCAAGCATTACCATTCCTGTGCTTTTGCCTGTATTAAGATTTTGTTTTACGTATCTTGTCAAACGATGCACTTGGTGGACAGCACTGTGAAAAGGTCTGAGCCTGAATTGTTCACAAGGTAAAATGTTTTTTGTGTCTATATAAGACACAATTCGATTTTTAATTATTTTCTCGAAGCACTTGCTAAACGAACTTAATAAGCTTATGGGCCTGTAATTTGAGGGGGAAGTAGCTTCCTTACCTGGCTTCAAGATGGGTATGACTTTTGCTACCTTCCACGCACTGGGAAAATACCCTATCTTAAAGCAGTCGTTAAATAATTTCTGAAGGAAACGTAAGCCAGTGTTCGGAAGATTCTTGAGGCAAACATTTCTTGCCCCGTCAAAGCCTGGAGCCTTGCGAGTTTTTAAGTCTGCCAGAGACCTTTCTAGTTCAGTAAGAGAAACTGTTTTGATGTTGTCCTTTGGCAGAGGTGAATTCAATAAGTTCACGGATTGCCCTACAGAATCCAGAATATGATTAGCCGGGGTAATACTGCTAGCAATTAAGTGGTTTCTGAAAAATTCATTAGCTAGAGCGTCAGCCTTCTCAGAGTATAGGGATATGGTTACGCTTTTTCCTTATTACTTTTGCAAAAATTGGTTTGGGTGCGAGTAGACCTGCCCATACCATGAACTTCCCATCTCATGATAAAAAAAAATCATTAAGGTGCTATTTAATTTGCTCCCAACATCAACTTTAAGATACTCATATTTTTAGCTCCCCGTAAGTTTATATTTGTTTTCGCATCTTTGAATCATATAAAATACGATTTGCCTCTAAATTATAGATTAAAGGGTATACTTATTATGCACATGCTAACACAGTAAGAAATACTTATAAATCTGTGAAAGATTGGCGATGTAAAGTATACAACGGTTAAATTGAATTTAAACATATCAGACTAATAAATTAAAAATATAAATATAAAGATTAAAACTAAATTAAAACAAATTCATGATGAAATATAAGGTATGAGATTATAATAATTGAGTTGAATCATTAGCAAATTTATCTAGTTCAGTTAAAATTCTATAAAATCAAACTCACATTTATTACTTGAAATGGGGATAAGTAGGGGATGAAGGTAAAGTTGAGTCTTCAACATTAATTTTAATTCAACATTTCGGTAATTACTTACTTACGAAAGTATTCTTTTAAGTGATCAGGACAACAATTTTGAAATAATCGTGTTTGATTTAGTAACATTTGTTGTGCACAAGATTGAAAAGTGTGATAGATTAACATATTTCAATTTGGAAATTACTTTTCTTCTGATTGAGTTACCTTTCTATGATACTAAAAGAAAATAAGATTTTTAGTTTGACTGCAGAAATAGCTTAAAAATAAAATAATTTTTACCGTTTTTTTTTAATCATGATAGTTGGTTGGACTTTTTTTGCCATTAATCATTTAATTATTAACTTGAGGTGGCGTTACAGTCCACGTAAAATTTGTTTTTTTTTTCTTTTGGCTAAGTCAATTGGTTGTTGAATCTTCTCCTCCGCTCACCGTCAATGCAGAAGGGACAAAAGATCACACTTTTCTCTCGAAACAACGGGGTCTTCATCCGCTTTTGAAAGTATCCATGCTTCTACACCATATAGTAGGAGGGTAGGCTTAGCTTTCTTAACCAGTGGTATTCTTCATTTGATCTCAGCGCTGGTGTTATTATCTGTTTTTACAGCGGAGCCAAGATAGACAAAGCCCCAACTACCTCAAAGTTATAGCTGTTTATGGTAACGTTCTGATCAGGGTTTGGTCTTTCTTTCTGACAGCATATGCCTCTTTTTGCCTTCTTGCGTTGGCAAGGTTCTTTTGCACTATTATCCCAAAAATGATGTTGAAGAAATCGCATGATAGTGCATCATCTTGTCTAAAATTTTGACTGACATCATCATCAAAGCAACTTGAAATTGATGAAAATGTGGTGCGTACTGACTTGGCGCTCCTGGGTTTTTTCCAAGATCTGCCGTTATGTTAATATTTGGTTTATGGTGAACTTTTCTGGTCGAAAACTACATTTATATGGACCTATCAGGATGTTGACGAACTGCTTCAGACGTTCACATCATACGGCGGAAAAGATTCGACTGTATTATAGGACCAACGACCCAAAATCTTGGCCAGTCATCCCTCTAAGAGTATCCAACTCAAAGTGAAGATAAGATATTTTAAATTTAGAGTTGCGAAAATCGATTTCATAACAACAACTTTAACAGTGGAAGTTGAATTTGTATTTGCTTTTGGCAGTTGTTTTTCAACTTCTTCAATAAAGTGTTATAAATCAGACAACCAGAATTATCAAATATTATATAGCTTAGTTACAAAAGTATTACATTTTGTAAGAACTCTGTTTATATGGATTCATATTTTAAAAGTTTGAGGACCAACCGCTTATCTCAACTTCATGTTTTTTTGGAATTATATTTAATCAATCGAATTTGTTTGATTGCTTTTCTTTTGAAGATATTAACCACTGCTCGGAATATTAAGGCGGGATTAACTTTTTGTCCTTTTTGAAGGGGTTCAAAAGTACATAGTTTCAATCCAGAGATTTCCACTACCTCTTCCTTCCGAGCTGGCAACTGCTCAGCAAAGAGTCTTTTTCTGTCTGGTTAATAAATGGCTTAAAGAGGATCACATTCAGTCCAGTTTTCTTTGCAGATTTCGATAGGATTTCCCATGCCGATTCCGAGAGATTTTTTATCTCTGTGTCCGTGGAAATTTGGATCAGGTTATAGAGAAAGAGGCACATCAATGTATGAAATGGCCTCAACTAAATACTGTTTTTGTCTATTTGGTAGTCTCTATAGCTAGTAACTTACTTAGTTTAGTCAATTGGCTAAAAAAACATACTATTGATGAAATTTTTGGCATTTAAATTGAACAAAAAAAAAATTATATGAATTTGTCCGGAAACTTATGAACGGCAGTGTATATATTTATGCATATTTTTTTATCTGATAAGGTAGCTGTAAACTATAAATTTAATTAATTTTGAACTTTTTTTATTGGAAAACTAAATTGATTTTAATTGAAGAAGTGAAAATGTCCCTTTTTTTGACATTTTTTTCGTCATAAAATTCAAACCACCCTGTGAAATTTAACCAAAAGCTTTTCAGGTGATATTTATGCACACACGCTTCGAATGAAACTTATTTGGCCTCGATAGCTTGATTTGTTCTCGAGTTAGGCTGTACGAAAGAATCCGCACAAACGTACGTACGTACGTACGTACGTACACACACACACACAGACATCTTTCTAAAAATCATGGATTCCGACTCCTGGGACCGCCAAACGTGGAGAAATGTAAAAATTTTGAATTTCGAAAATCGGACCGATTACAAGAACTTCCTGATGGGAAGTTAATAATCCAGAAAGGCTCATCGCCTTTCTTCAAGCTTTGTAACCTTCGATTCCAAGATTGGTTCCTGAATGCGGAGATGGCACATGTGCATTTTATTTCATTGAAATTAATAAGAATTGATTAATTTGTAATTAATTTCCTCTTCATTATTACCTAATAGACTTTGGCAAGGCTCTAGCTCCTCAAAGATATATCCCGGATGAGATAAGTTGGGAGACGGTTAGATTAACTTTGAAATGCTATTATGACGGCGTTAGGAAATATTCAAAAACATCTTCTCTCCACTTTTATCTAAAGAACTTTCCAGTCTGTAGCTGCTAAGGATGCGTCCAAGGCGAGATCTTTTTAATGTTACTTTTAGCTTTAAATTAACGCTTCAAGCCCCATACTGATGTATGAAAGAATTGCAGGTATCAGTTATAGATAGTTCGAATAAGAACTTTCTGAACATGAAACACATTCCATTACCTTAAAACATCACGTCATAATGCATGGCTTTCAGATTGGACTGGGTATCTGGTACTAGTTCAGTGGTTCACGCCTTTGCTTCGGAGGGTGAGGTCTCGGATTTAAATCAGCGAAGTCACATCAGACCCCAACTCTTCGGGAGTGATTGACAACCCTGTCATGATAATGTCTTAAGTGCGCAGACAAATCATCGCACTAAAGCCACCAAGAAGCCAACCAGCTGAACGTGGGCATCGCCAAAGAGTGAATCCGGCTTAATTTGGGGTTGGATTTGGGCCTGCGTCCTTACAAGATTGAATTGAAGATGGTCGACCATAGGACAACTCCGTGAGTTATCAAACAGGAAATATTGGCCGGAGATCCAGATTCTGTCCAAACAAATTATCTTCTCGGACGAAGAACATTTTGGAACAGCGGTTATATCAAAATTGTAGCTTGTGGTTAAGCTTACCAGAGCTCGAGGCCTACATTCGATAACGCCATACAAATTAAACCGAGTCATCAAAAATTTTACCAACCGCATGTAGCACCAACAATCGTTCGACCAAGATTGTAGACAAAGGCACGATTAATTTGTCAATCAAGACTTACATTGGATGCATTAAGCCCTCCTCATCCGGCTCTGTTAAAAGCAAAATAATTATCAACTACACTACTGCGTGAGCTTGCATCACTTCCAGGTCAATCTTAATCTGATAAAATTCCATAAAACTTTATTGCTGCATGTCTCGTCATTCGAGTTCTTATCCAATTTTTTTGATTAAAGCTTTCACACTTTCATGCGTAATTGTTTACCTTAAAATTATTTAATTATACAGAAAAAAAAATTAGTAAATCTCTCACGCACATGTCCGCTTAATCAAAACTCCCACAATTTTGATGGCTGATGATGAAGACCACCTCCAGCGGCTATCGATCAACAATCATCGTCAAGTTATGATCAGTGGATGGCCCACAGCGGTCATCCTCTTCAATTGAATTGCTCAATTGTAAGAGTACTCCGATCTCTTTGCTATTCAATTTATTGCCGCTTTTTATTGATGTGGATTAAGATTTGCTTCGGAACTCAGTTCACATTCAAGACACGCTTCATGAGCTGCGCGGGGAATGAAAGTGAAAATCCGAAATTGCAAATATTTGATTGGCAAGCATTGTCAAATGTCCGTGGAGTGCGATAAGGTTTGCGGAAACCAGTGAATTGTTGACTGTGCGCTTCTGCGTGGATAGAGTCATCTTTTGGATGAGTCTTGCGTTCGCCTTGAATACTGTTTGGACTTTCTTTGATGAAATTTTGATGAAATGATGCTGCTTGTGTAAGATTTTCTATTGCAGTTTGAGTTACGGAATGTGAGAGTGTATTACCTGAGTATAGGAGTCATTCAAAGTGATCAGTAAAGAAATTATTGCTCATGTCATATTTGTAATGTCAGTTTTATATGTGCACATGCCCTCAGCGAGAAAGCTGAAGACTTGTTTGAACTCTTGATCGCAGCCAAAGGAAGCTGTCCGACGTACACGTCAAAACAGTACTCCACGAAGTAAAAGCAGAAAAAGACTCACTCCGAGTCACCGAATTTGTAGCAAGAGATTCTCCTGCAAAAAGCTCAATGAATAAACCTGGCTATCTAAAGACTGCCAACGTGCTGATGAATGCAATCCAATCGTAAAAATTCTTGAAAGCCGTGATGTTGAGCAGCCCTGTTGCTCTTGAGTTCTAAAGTCGGATTGAATATTTCATTCTGCCTGATAGTGGAGATCTTGTCTTCTTCACTTTTTATAGAGTTTGCAGAAATGGTGTTCCGACTCTGACATCTAAAAAAGGCTTTTATCCTACCGGACTGAAAAGGACATCATTTAACACTTTCGCCAAAACTAATTTCCAAAGAAATCGAAGCCCTTGTAAATTAATTGGCCTTCGTCTTATTTAGAACTTGTACTGATGCGCCTGAGTACTGCTTCCATGTGGAAAATTTTCACTTTAAAGAAGCAAAGTTGTTTACATAACAGTTTTAATTGCCGCATTTATCATCGGCCTTACTCGTTTTGGTTGCCACACAACCTTACGTAAAACGATTGGCATATGTTCGCGGGCAAGCACGTTTAGCCAAATGCATCCATCGACAGCCATTGAGGATGCATTCCATGAACTTTCTCTCCATCGGCATCATCTTCAATGAGGCGTCAGTCATACACAATAAACCTGCTTGCAGTTCCAAAAATACTCCCCTGGACAAAATCGTACTCGTTTGTCGCAAAAAAAAATCCAAACCAAAAGCAAAAAATGCAACGTCTCTGGCGGCCCATCATTAATTGGAACTCATCTTTGGATTGAGAAAGTGTCTTACGTCTGGCATTGGGACAGCCCTTTAATTCACCTTCAGTCATGTTCTTCGGCGACGACGTCATAACCCTCAGCTAAATTTTTTCATTGTTTATGAACAATTATTATTTTTTTTTTTCGCGAATGCATTTAATGTGGGAACTGGGCACCGCGCCAGCGTCGAGCAGCCAACAATGTCAATGGCATCTGCGCAGATTGGGATTTCACTTTGCGGGCAGAAGACACCACAGCAATAATGGCTTCGAGGTGAGCATCTTCAGCCACAAACGAGGAGGAAAACAATAACGACTACGCGTGGATGGTCTCGAATTCATTTTTCATTTAGCATCGATATGACGTCTCGTACGTTGCGTCGCGTTTTTTACTTTTATGACGCGCAGGGATGTGTGACCAATAGTGACCCCATGGGAAGTCTCATAAAGCCGATAATGAAATTGGAATTTATTGGTGAGCTACAACTCATATGGACGTGCGGCTATTGCTGGGTGTATCTACACGTAATTGTGAAATAATTAGGCATGTGGTCATTTCTTCAACTTTCTAACGCTCTTCGCTCATCGGGAAGTAATTTCGTCGCAAAAATTGAAGTTCAACATCAGCGGGAGATGCTGTCGGTTGATGAAATGATTTTCGCAAAAATTTTTTAAAAGCTTAGTCTCAACGTCCACGTATGTCGGCTTAGGTGATAACTTATTCGAATATCTTCGCAGAGGTCTTAACAAAGAGCTTGAGAAAGCCAATCGAACTTGGTTAGGTAAGCATACTTCAAATCAAACCGTTTATGTTTTTTTTTTTTTCGAAAGGATGTGGATGGTTCAGTAGACTCGCGAAAATGCAAACAGTTAAAAACCAAGCCTGTTCAAGTTTGCGAAGGTTGGATTTGAAAGAGAGAATGGAAACACCCCCCGTAGATATTCATTAAAAAAAATTATGATCATGCATGCGTACTTAAATAAAAAGTTTATGAACAGTAAATAAAGAAAACCCGTAAAAATTTAGCAGACAAGGCAAAACAATCAACAACAAATAATGCAAAGAACAACGAAGAACAGTGAAAGTGCTTTTATGATCTTTCTTGAAAAATGTTGATATATTGTATCTCATCTTTCATCCCAACACTCGTTTACTCAGCTTCGTGGAGAAAGCAAATCTGCTCGTGGCCCATTTCGTCGCCAGCTCAACACTTGCTTTGCCTCCTCCTGTACTCGAGCGCATAAGCTTTTCCATGGAACGGATCTCTGAAATCCATAAATCCACTGGTCCAGATTGGTATTCCTTCCATTCTTCTGAAGAAGTGTTCTTTCACGTTTCTATCAGTCGTAGTCTTCTGGTCTCTTCCGGAGAAGACATTCGTTTAGCCCGGCGAATATTCTTCTCCTTCCAATAATCGACCCACTGCACTTACGTTCCTGTTTTCCAAGGTCATGCAAACGCTAAAAAGTCGTCAGCTTACGAAATATCTCGAAACACGAAAACTTTTCAATGACCGGCAGAACAGTTTTCGTAGCAAAAGGTCCACTGGTGATTTGCTGAAATATCTCATTAAAAAGTGGAACCACTCTCTGCCTCCTTCTGGTGCAAGCAAGATTTTTGCCCTTGAAATTTCAAAAGCATTTGACAGAGATTGGCATCATGCTCTTTTATCGAAAATTCATGTATCGACGAATTTCTTATTCAATGGATTACAAACTTTCTTTCGGACGGTATTACTTGATGGTACCGAGTCTGAACTCAACCATATAAATACTGGTGTTCCCCAGGGCTCCGTTTTGTCACCGACTCTCTTTTTAATTTTCGTCAATGATCCTCTCAATTTTGTATATTCGCTTCGGCCGAGGAAACGGCAGCGTATGATTTACTCCTTAAATTCCAATATTAATGGTATATTATCATGGGGTTCTATGCATAAAGTGGAATTTGATGCCTCCTGTCACTAAAAGAAAAATGAAAACCCTCGACCACTATCCATGATTGGCACTTGCTTTGTTGAAGCTGAAAGACTTTCCATTCTTGGAATGTGTATTGACAACAATCTAGGTTGGAATGATCACATAACCGATATCGCCAAAAATGATGCGAAATATCTAGGTTACCTGAAGCGATGCAAAAAATACTTCACCCCATCTGATCTGGCAGCCTTCACATATTTTATCATTTCCATCTCAAGCAGTGCAAGCTTCAATTTGTTCACGTTTTAAGGATGGCAATGTTAACAAAAAATCTGTTTATGTAATCCGGTGTTCACGCTAACGCGAGTCTATTTCTAAGACATGTTCGATGGTAAGGTTTCCAAAGAAGCAGGCCCTACCAGAGAAGAAGCGTGCTGGTTTAAAAAGGTGTCTTTATGATACCCATAAATTCACTATTGGGATTGAATTAAGCTCTTTCGAGCACTGCAGACTCTTCTCAGTATTTCTTTAAGCATCTTGGCATACGCATGCTGAAATTTTTAGACAGTGACGGCAATGATGAAGACCGAGTCTGTTCTTGAGTAATTTGAAACAATTTTCAAAAATTCAATAGCTGCATGGCAATAAGAAAACATCGTGATGCCCTTAGTGGATATCACTTATTTCGTAAGCCATGATATAGCTTCTTTTTTTAAACTCAATTTCTGCTTGGAATATGCTACAGCATTTGCCAAGGCGAGAAAAAGTGTAGTCAGTGAAAAAACCACCATTGATTCCAGCAAAAGTGTTATCAATTCAAAAATGGCAAAATACAATTTTTAAGCGTGATAGCTCTTCTGTCTTTTGAAACTATCCCATGAACGTATGTTCAGCAGTACAACGTCCTGTTCCACTAGACTGCGAAATGACTTTGAGTTCGCAAAAGCTGTCAATTCTTAAGTTCCAAGAAATTACACGACGAGAACGAATTCTGATGCAATTAATGGGCTGCCACAAGCTGCAGTATCGTCACCAATATTTTTTAACAAGTATGTTTCTAAAATGACGACAGATTGGTATATCTCGAAAGCCTTCGCTGACTACGTCGTCCTGTAGGTGCAGTGCTCAAAAATTAACAAAATAATTTAAAAACGAACTTCAAATGAAGGTTCATACTTTTCAAGATGAAGATAAAAAGTCGAAGTATTGTTTTTATGTATTATAACAAACACATAAGTTTATGTCGCTTAAAAAGGCGACAAGCCCGGGATGATGAACACAGCGTCTACATTTATAACAACTTTCTGCTATATGAATTGAATTGAATTTCTGCACCCTCATCGCGATGTTTACTCGCTGGTTCCAATAATATTTTTTTTTTTATTCTATTCGGCTCTGTTTCTTTTGATTTCTGCAAAAGAATTACATTTCCTTTTTGTTGGCTATTTTCCTGGAAAGCCTCAGGGCATTTCATAAAAGTCTTGCGAAAAATCGCCATAATAAATTACCATTGCCATTGTTTTATTGTTCTACAATTTGGGCCATAATACTGTGAGTTTTCCTCATTTGCACAAACCAAAAACATTTATACTATCGTTGGGTCCCAGGCAACATCGCTCTGTACCTGATTTGTACATAGTTGCTATCAATTTTGTAGGCCTGAGCCTCGAATAAAATTTTACAGTGAGAGACAAAGCTCTATATTCAAGATGAACAAAAGTATCTCGTTAGAACATCGAAACAAACAGATTTTTGGGATAATGCAATTTCAAAGAGCTGGCAGCACTGAAAAATGATCATTTGTAATAAATGTTAATAAACCGTTATAGTAGTCCGACTGTCCCTCAGATTTTTTATTGTTTGCTTGCATTCTATCAAAATGGGTCGGAAACAAACAGAAACCACTCCGGAAGAAAGAAAAATGCCAGGTGCATAGCATTATTGAACGGTTCAAAAATTCAAGCGCCTTTGAAAATGCACCTTGAACTGGACGTCCTAGGAAGCTGACAGAAAGAGAAAAGCAACAAATTGTTCTCAAAGTAAAGAAGGATCCAAAGTTGTCATCATCCTCGAAAGGAAATTCACCCACGCACCGTACGCAGAGTACTCCGCAGCGAAGAGTACAAGGCCAGAACTCCAAGAAGAAAACCCTTTTTTAACAATGTATATAAACAGAAAAGGTTACAATTCGCAACACATTAACATTTACCGATCTGATGGGCGCATTAAAGTATGGAAAAAACTAGGAGCAGCTTTAAAAGAGAAGAACTTGCAAAAAATAGTAAAGCGTGGTGGTGGTGGTGGAGTAATGGTGTGGGGGTGCATGGCTGCTGCAGGCGTGGGGGAATTAGTCTTTATAGATGGTGTAATGCGCAGGGAAGACTACCTTAATATTTAGAAGACAAATCTTTCGAAGAGCGCTGAAAAAACTGAGCTTAGGGTTCGATTACTACTTCCAACAAGACAACAACCCTTAGCATACGGCCGAAATATGATAGTACGTTTGTGGTTGCTCTACAATGCCCCCAATAATCTCAAAACAACACCCCTTACTCCGGATTCAAATCCTATGGAGAACCTCTGGGATTTTTTAGATCGAAAGGTTAGACAACGTCATGTTACCTCTAAAAAGCATCTCAAAGAAGTCCTTCAGCACGCAAATTGAAATCAAATTTCAACGCAATCAAGCAAACGGGAAGGCAAATAAAGTATTGAACTACAGTGCAAAATTAAAAGAGTCAACGTTGGTCTTGCGACTACTTTTGTCCCTAGGTGTCCATGTTTGATAGCCATGACAGAGAATGTGTTAAAAACAGCATCCAAGAAATTGATGTCTACCCGTAAAGTCGTCTGCAATGACGCCTCTAAAGCACAAATCAGACCGAGTATTGCTCACCGTATGCTCATCGAAAGTTTGCTTACGTCACAGATGCAGAAAGATTCCAAGAGATGACAAACTTGGACTAGAGCCTTCTATCTATGTTCAATTTGCAGCCATATCGATGACTCTATCAAAAGCACAATTAAGAACTAATTTCAGCCGTCTCAGGTGTCTCTCGACGTTTCCAAAAAGAAATTGTTGAAGAATACAAAAGAAACCAAAGATTTGGATGCGCAACGTCTTAGGCAATGCTCATGAAATCGATCCTAACATTTTTCAATTGGTGACTTATGCCAACGCATCTTCCATGAATAATTTACCATTTTTTAAAATGACACGGAAATATGAGTAATTTGAGGGAAGGATTTTTTTATTGTCACAAAACCACACTCTTACTTTTATTATAGTTTTTTTACGATCGTTTTTTTTTTACTGTGAATAAGCTTGGCCAAAAAAATCCAAAAAAAAAACTCATTAAACAGTTCGAATTACATTCAAACAAGACCGAATTGGAACCCTTTTTTTATCTAGTTTTTTTTTCGACTCGTCTCACCATCGATCGTCGGTTTTAAATATCAAATTAAACGATCGTGTAGCAGATCAATTGGATTTATGTATCTGAATGTTGATGACAGCCGAATCTGTGATGAGCCCAAAAATTAGTCCAATGAATTTATGTTGATTGGCTTGGTTTGGCTATGAGGCAAATAACAATAACTATTTAGGTGGAATTGCTTGGTAAAATATTGTTTGACATGTTTTTTTTTTTTGGGACCAATGGAATTTATTCGGTTTGGAAAGACTTGTGATCAAATTGGCAGAAGGTCAACTTATCAAATCAAGCGATGCAGCTTATTTTTGGGCATGATGGAAATTGGGAATTGATTTGCATTTTTTGTTAACACAAAAACCAAAAAAAAGCATCGACGCGACGCGACGGAAGGAATTGGGACATACTGTGCTTGACAAGCTTTTATTGGATTGATTTGCAATAAAAAATTAAACCTGGAAGTAGGAGGTAGGTATTTGTATTTTTATTGGAAGGTGCGTGCGCCGCGCTGGACAATCGAATTATCTCGAATCAGCTGCTTTGCATACATTTTTCAAGGCAATTTGGTTTTTATAGTGTCATAAAGTAAACTAGAGATCACCCGTAACCACCTTGACCTTACGCTGTGAAGTTATTAAAACAAGATTTACCACCTTGTTTAGTTTTGATGAAGTTAATTTTTATTTCTCTTTCAGGTAAAATGATGTTTGAAAGTTAAACACTCTTCTTGGCTCTTCTTTAATCTTCGTTAAAACTTCAATGACGAGACGTAAGTTGCGGGTGATGAGGCCAATATCGGCAACGAATTTGAAAAAGTGGACAGATTTGAAAAAGATTTTGCCTCGAACCTTGACATCTTCGTCCCGAAATTTCTGTTAAGGAATTAGGCGAAAGAAATCGAGTTCAAAACAATGAAAGTAAGAATCATCCTGAAGTATTGCGTTGGCAACTAAGTAATTACGGATTTCACTCAAAGATGGCTTTAGTTAAATTTTTAGGTTTGCTGACGTTATCGAAATGTCAAACACATTTTGTTATTTGATAGTTGGTACTTCAACTGTCACTCAGTAGAAACATATTTTTTATCGGTTCTGTAGTTTTGTTTGGCGTCTGTTGAAAAATTGAAAATCAAAAGGAATATTTACGTCATATTCAAAAAACGTATCGCAAGCTCGCAAAAAGTAATGTGCTGTTTATGGTGACGAAGCTTTAAAAGAATGGCCTGTCAAAATTGGTTTGCCAAACCTCGTTCTGGTGATCTTCACTCAAAGATGAAAAATGCTCTGGTCGTCCAGTGATGATGAATACCAAATCAAAGCCATAATCGATTCGGATCGGCAGAAGCTCCATGTTTCACAAACATGCATTGAAAATCTCTTAAAACAACTTTCCATGTACGAAAACTCGGTATATGGTTTCATCATAAACTGGAAGAATATCATTTAACACAACGCATTAACATCTGCGATTTGTTAAAGAAACGTTATGAAAATGGTCCATTTTAAAAACGATTGATAACTGGTGATGAAAAAATTCTTACTGATCATGACAATTTGCCAGATCATCGTAAATGTTTGGTACAATTTTTATGTAGAGGTAAACTTTTATAATGAAGAAATAACTTGATGACGAAATTTATTACTATGAGTAATAGAAACAATTAATAAACTCATGGCTGAACATTTCGTGCGATTTGGACAAAAAGGCAGAGGTTCTCCATCGTTTTTGTCATCCTCTATAGTCGATGAATTTATTGAACTTCTCGCTGATAAAGTTCGACTTTCGATTATAGGAGATATAAAAAAAAAGCAAAATATTATTCGACAAAGCATTGATTCTACTCCAGATATTTCACACACCTATCAGTTGACATTTATAATACGTTATATTTTGCCTGACGGTGAACCTGTCAAACGTTTTGTCATATTTTTACCAAAAAGCGGTCATAAAGGTGATGACATTGAGAAGGCTGTTCATGCGACAATTGACAAAACTTTGGAACTTGATATTAAAGACTACTGTGGCCAAAGTAAAAATGCTAGCAATATGTATGGTCAATACACAGGTCTTCAGTCAAGAATTAAAGCTGTTCATCCATTGGCTACTTTTCTTCCTTATGCAGCCCATTCTCTACAATTCGTGGGATCAGATGCCGCGGAAAGAAAGCTGTTTTTTTTCGGCTGGAACAACAACTATACAATTTGTTTTTCTGGATCTACAAGCAGATGGCAAATGGATGGCAAATTGAAAATCCGACGGTACTAAAAAATCTATCAAAAACCCGATGGAGTGCGGGAGCAGATGCAAGCAAAGCCTTAAACAGTTCATACAAACAAGTTCTGGAAGCATTTAACTCTATTTGCGAAGATGAAAATCAAACTAAAGGGACCGAAATAGAAGCAAAAGGAAAATTAAAAAAAATTAAAACCTTAGAAATTTCAATAATGTTGTGCTTTTGGAACTCTGTGGGCGCAAGGTTTCAAGTCTAACGTTGTTACTATTTATGAGACATGAGACTTTACATGCTTATTTTGAATAGAGTTCGAAAATTTTGAATCAGAACCAATCAAGAGATGCGAAGTGACCGCATACAAAAAAGGATGTAAGAAGATTAAAGAAACCAAAATTTCATTTTGTACCTTGAGTTGGAAGGGAGACGATTTTTCATCGTTGATAATTACTATGCAGCTTAAAGTGCACTTAAGAAACAGCAAACTATTTATAATGCAGAAAACACAAAGTTTGGTTTCTTATGGCAACTGCATGAACTAGACGACCGTCAATTTATTAGAAGCAAAGCAAAAGAGTTAAAACAACTATTTAGAAGAATCCTTTACAGAAGAATTACTTTGAAACACTGGTTGTAGTCACTTTCCGGGATGGCCTTCAGTTCGGTCTTCGCTGCGGCTTGAATCTCCTCTATCGTATCAAAACGGTGTCCCCGGAGCGGTCTTTTGAGCTTGTTGAACAGCCAGAAGTCGCACGGCGCCAGATCAGGTGAATACGGTGGTTGCGGAACGATATGGGTTGAGTTTTTGGCGAAACGATCACGAATAACGAGTGCGGTATGGGATGGTGCATTATCGTGGTGTAAAAACCAAGAATTGTCTTTCCACAATTCCGGCCTTTTTGGGCGGATAGCGTTACGCAAACGACGCATAACGTTCAAATAATATTCCTTGTTGACTGTTTGGCCGGTTGGAAGGAATTCATAAAGCACAACACCATGATAATCGAAGAAAACAGTCAACATGACCTCGATTTTTGAGCGACTTTGGGGCGGTTTTTTTGGTCTCGGCTCTCCTTTGGCACGATATTCGCTCGATTGATCGGTTGTTTCGAGGTCGTTAGCGTAGATCCAAATCTCATCGCCAGTTATAAAGCGTTTCATGACATCCTGGTAGTCGGAAAGCATTGTTTCACACACTTCAACGCGACGCCTTTTTTCCAAAAAATTCAATGTTTTCGGTACCAGTCGAGAATTGACGCGCTTGAGGCCCAAAGCATCCTTCAAAATGGTATTGACTGAGCCTTTCGATAAGCCAACTTCATCAGCAAGGTCTCTAATCGTTAATCGATGGTTTTCCAACACCAAATCTTTGATTTGTTGGACGTGAGCTTCATGGGTTGAGGTTGATGGTCGCCCAGAACGCTCTTCGTCTTCGACACGTTCACGGCCGGCTTGGAAATCACTATACCACTTGTAAACATTTTTTTTAGACATAGCCTCATCATCAAAGGCTTTCTGCACCATCCTCAACGTATCCGCAGCAGAAAATTGATTCCGCAAACAAAATTTAATGCAAATTCTTTGCTCAATAAATTTCGACATCGCAAAAAACGAAAAACTCACTCTTAGCAGCTCACAAAACGACGCGTATCTCAAACACTATGAATATATTTTGACATTAAATTTCACATAGATGTCACTGACAGTACTACCAACCTAAAAAGAAAGAAAAATTTCCAAATCCTTCGACGCGCGCAGTTTAAATTCATATGTCACCTTATTTTTTGGACACAGTAGTATATCAGATAATTGCGATCCTCTTGACGATTGAAAATGGATACCTTCTGACGACGAACTTTGTTTTGTTACACCTGGCAGTGTATCTCGTAATTCATCATTTTCTTGACTATCTAATCTCGTGTGGATTACAGCACATAAGCTGTATAAAAAACTGCATGGACAGATTACTTGACCTTGTTCTTTTCACTTATGCAAGTAGCTGCATCGTCGAACGCAGTATTCAGTCTCCTCTTCAAATAATCTTATGTTTTAACTACGCGCTTGGTTATGACTTGGAATACAAAGATTTTGAAAATACTAATTTTAACGAATAAGTTTTTGAGATAAACTTTTGACAGTATCTTTTAAGGAACTGCTGACCACATGGTTGGTAAATTTTATGTGAACATGTTCGACTGCTTCGTTTCATCTGTTCCTGTAAAACCAAAAAATGGGCTCGCTAGTAACTGCCCCATGGTATAATCATGAATCATATTACATAATAGACGGTATAAGGCATGGAAAAAGAACCTTTCAATGATCGCTACTTTTCTATTCATATGGAATTTCAGTTACTTGCAAGTCGTCTTTTTGGAAATTTATCAACTGCAAGAGAAAATCTGATGGTTATACTTCCACTCTTTCATTCATGAATAATTCAATTCAATTTCTTTTCCTCTTTTTTCAGTTCCGCTTATGAAAACTTTTTCCCTAGTTCAATTGGTCAACTATCAATAATTTCGGGTGACATGGAATGCCATCTTATTGCTGTAGCTCTCCTGCAGCTCCCTTGGCTTTTTTATTTCAAGTCACTATTAACCATGAAGTTTTCCAAAATTTTGCAAAAATGGTTTCATAATTCCGGTTTACAAAAGGGGCTCCAGGGACATGTTTCCAATTACAGACCCATTGCTAAGCCATCTTGCTTGCCGAAACTCTTTGAGCTAGCATCACCGATAAACAGCGTTGTTTTGTTAAAAACAAATCCACTGTAACTAATTTGTTGGGGTTTACTTCATTAACCAAGAAGTAGGATAGTAGTAGTGGTAGGACTGCGCATACTCTGATTTCAGTAAGGCTCGTATTTTGACTGGAAAACGTATGAGGTATTTTTTTGGGAATCGACCTCTAGTACAATAAACTCTGCCTCAGGTGTGCCTCAAGGTAGCCACCTTGTTCCTCTTTTATTCATTCTAACCACTAACGTAAGGAATCTGTGCAGCCGTTTCGTCGTCTTCCAAACAGAGTCGGCATTCGGTGGTTGTATTGAGCCCAAATTTTGTTAGATGTGGACTCATGCGGCAATGGCCGGAGAGGAAGCTCATGAGCTTTTTTATGCTCTCCTTGTTGAGTTTAAGGATTTTTCTGTAAGAGGAGTGATTGATTGGTAATTTAGATTGTCTGAGTCCCGGAATATTTCTCCAGTGAGCGCGCAATCTCACATGCCGTAGCCGCAGCTGTACTGCTTCAAGTTGGTTAAAGTTTAACTTTTTCGGGCGGCAAGTGACAGATAGGGAAATAGGCGGCTGTTTACAAATTTTTTTATGTGTGTGTTTTCGTGGATCCTATGTAGATATGTATGACAAAACGAAAAATGGAAGTCGACGAAGTAGAACGATTTGTTGAATCTGTAAAAAATGATTAAATATTGTGGAATTTGTGCAAAATTTGGGCACAAAAGTGGCAGACAATTCCACACTAAATACACTAATTTCACATGCCGCGCTGTACCATTGTGAGCGAATTTTGTGAGTACTGCTCTGCGACGTTCGACAGCGCAAAAATTATGCGACTGCTTCACTTCAGCTGATTTGCATTGTGTTCGGGCAGTTAGTATAACACATTGTTTTTTCTACTTTAATGCTTAAGGATAACAGAATTTTGAAGGCGCCTTTATTCCTTTCGCTGCGCTGTCCTGGTTTTCTGTTGAAGCGCCTTTCCTAATGCCTCGTCAGTTACTTGAATCTTGAGCTCGCACTCGCTGTCTTCACGGCCGTTTTGATCGGAAGACTTAAAACTGAATCCAAATCTAAATAACAATCGTGTCTTATTTAAGTTCACTTTCGGAACCACAAATTGGATGACCCTGTAGAACACTTGAAAAAAAAAATCGTCTACTTCTTTTGATCGTTTACATTTCATACATCATCTGCTCTGCAATAAATTTCATATTTAATGCGGTAGTCTAATTAGTTGCTTGTTTTACACGGGCCACACCTTCTACCACTCATTTGCAATAACATTTTCCCATGAATAAAAATCACCGATTCCAAAAGACACAAAAAAATGATTTCATAAATTTCATTAACACAGTTCATCTCCCATCGAGACCGTATTACCACAACAGTTCGCGTCTCAAACACGAAACTGGCTAATTGGCTCACTCAACACGACCACGCGACATCATTTGTGATTTGTTCGATCCGATGGATCGTCATCCCGCCAGCCAAACAACTATTTAACCAAAACGATAAACCAAAACCATTGACAGTCGAACAATACGATTAAAAAGTTCACAATGCATTCAAAAAATTTATTCATAATTTTGAAATATGCGTATCTCGAGTGAGCGTGTGTGTGTAGAAAGTCGTTTCACTACCGCACCGATCCCAGATCGATATTTTAATTATTCAGCAGATCGTCAGCCATCCAGCCTGGGGGGTAGAGCAAACAAAATCTGCATAGGAATCAACCTATGGTCAGTTGGATAAGAGATACTCGACAATCTGCATAATTTACTGTGCGCTCTTAATTCAAATGCTTTTTTGATTGACCATTTAATATCAATCGCAGATTCGTCTACAGATTGGGAAACATTGCGAAGGAATAGCTCGCCGCGAGTTCGATTCATAAATCCAACTTAGTCACAATAAAGGGTTTTCCAATGAAGCAGAAGAACCTGATGCATATTTAATTTATTGGAGCTAGATTCAAGATCCGATTAGCTAATGTGTTATGTTGATTGCTGAAAGTTGGTCTTATCGTAAAACATCTTTTTTTTTCGTAGCGGGTGCTTGCGGAATTTATGCGGCAAAATAGGAGGGGTGCTTGCACTTTCCGCCAGTGGTGGCCAGTACTCAATGATGGAGATGCGCTTGTTAGTTCCGCGCCTTTACCTGTTTTCTTGCGGTGGCTATTGCTGCATGTGCGCCGCGCATGTCGTGCAACATGAAAATCGATTTCACTTTTCGTTTGCATTTCACTTCGATCAATGCTCATCGGAACATTGCATAAATAAAGAAAATTATGTTCAGGGCCGAGAATGGACTTCCCCAGATCGCATTCGTATATTTATTATTTTTTAGCTGGAAAGACGCGCCCAGGTAATTTGATGGTCGTTTTTTTACACTTAAATACTTTAATATAGACTATTTTTATTTTTATGAATTAATTAACTATTTCGGTACCCGAGCTTTGGCATGTCTGTCATTATGTTATTTTTTATAAAAAGATAATTTCAATATTCGGTACAACATCAAAGTTATTAAAAATGAAGGAATCGTTTCAACGTGAAGCTCAATAATAAAGAGCTCGTGCGTTTTCGAAAATAAAAGGTTTTTCAACAGCTACGCTACAAAAGTAGAGCGACAGGGACAGCAAACGATGCCATATTTCTTGCCGCTGTTTTGACATTTCTCTTCAGTAAGATTTGCCATTTCATGATGGAGCCAACAACGAGTCGAAATTGTTAAAATTTACTACCGAAATTCGCTACGTCCAATTTATGGTCGTCATAATCGTCCTTGCAGATCAACAATTGAGCGTCTAGTGGAAAAATTTGAATCCACAGGCACAGTACAAAATGTTCCCGTGCCAGTGAGACAAAGAAGTGCCCGTAGTGCCCGAGAATATTCTTGCCGCTGAGGCTTCAGTTGCAGAAAGCCCAAATGTGTCTCTCACACGTCGTTCTCAAGCGTTGGGCATCTCTGTGACGGCGTCGTTGTGGCGAATTTTGCGAAAAGATCTTGGCCTACATCCTTACAAGATTAAATTGACGCAAGAACTGAAGCCGCTTGACCACCAGAAGTGTCGTATGTTCGTGAATTGGGCTGAGCAGCAGCTTGAAAATGATTCGGATTTTCATCGAAAAATCATCTTCAGCGATGAGGCTCATTTCTGGCTGAATGGCTCTGTCAATAAACAAAATATTGGTCAGGCAGCAATTCACACGTACTCCATGAGTCTTCATTGCATCCCGAAAAAATTACGGTTTGGTGTGGTTTATGGGCCGCCGGCGTCATTGGGCCGTATTGATCAATACCAGAACGTTACTGTGAATGGGGATCGCAATGATAACCGAATACTTTTGGCCCCATTTGGATGATATGGACTTGGAGGACATGTTGTTCCAACAGGACGGCGCCACAAGCCACACAGCGAATGTCACAATCAATTTATTGGAAACCAAGTTTGGAGAACGTGTTATCTAACGAAATGGTACAGTCGCTTGGCCGCCTCGGTCGTGCGATTTGACGCCGTTAGACTATTTCCTGTGGGGCTACGTCAAGTCTATGGTCTATGCCAACAAGCCAGCGACGATTGATGAACTTCGTTCGAATATTGAACGTGAAATTGCAGCAGTATCGGCCGATTTATGCTTGAAAACCGTCGAAAATTGGGTTCAGTGTCTGGACTTCTGCAAGCGTGCCCGTGGTGGCAACATAAAAGAAATCGAGTTCCATACATAATGGCATCGAACGTACTTTCACAGGAATAAAGAATTTCATTGATATCCAAAACCGTTTTTGTTTTATTTAAAAAAACTTTTGTAGCGCTCTTATTGAAAAACCAATAGTGATTTTCTTATTACCTAGACGCAACTTCATACAACGAGCTCATAAATGTTTTAATCTCGTACACAACACTCTCAAGCTGTGTGAATGGTCGCCGCGTCTAAAGCGTTTTGGAGAAAGCACGAGCTCTTTCTTATTGAGCTTCACATTGGAAAAAACGCTGGAGACAGCTAGCAAGGGACTGGGGTGGATAGAGAAGCTTCTGGCTTGAGGTCCTGTACCGAGTAATTAAATAGTTTATGACAAAAAAATGCAACAGCTATCAATGTTTGAAAAAAAAACGAAAAACATCATTTCTAATTATATTAAGTTGGGAAAAAAAAATTGGTTTGGGTGCGAGTGCCAATACCATGAACTTCCCATCTCAGGATAATATCAATATATCATCAAATTCCATTTGGGTTATGAAAACATGATTCATTCCCTGGACACATGCATCGCAATAAAAAAACCAAAATACATATTTTTTTCAGCTTTGAATCATTTAAAAAAAGATTTCCGAATTTATTCTCTCGAAACTACCTAAGTCGCTTTCATCCGCTTTTGAAAGTGTACATGCTTCTGCACTATGAATATAGTAGGAAAGTTTTTTACATAATTGCTTTCTTAGCCCCAGGTAGACTTTGTTTGATGTCGGCATTAGTGTTATTATCTGTGTTTGCAGCGAAACCTAGGGAGACACCATCACCCCTACAACTGGGCGGCCAAGTTGGTAGAGCGCCTGCCTTTCAATTGATTCAGTTGATAGGTCCCAGGTTCGATTCTTAGAGTGGTCTAGTTTTCGAATCTGGTCCAGACACCATTTGCCATTGGGAATGGCACTATCACTGGATTGGTCTACCAGCGGTACAGCGGAGCGGTGACATACAGTGGTTTGTGTAGATTGTGTGTAGATGGCTCTGCTGTGAAGGCATAACACTGACAGCGGGGTCCTTTCTTGATGACAGCATATGTTTATTTTTGCCCTCGTATGCCGCCAAACCCATCCTTAAGTTATGTCTGAACACTCATAAACGCACTGTTGACGCCAAGCTACATTCCCTAATTATATCAACATCTAAGGCGTATGCGAGTTATTGAACAGACCTTCAAAAGATTGTGCTTCTGGTGTTCACACGGGACTTTTGCACTATTGGTTCACGTTAAATGTTGAAGAAAACACATGACAGTGCGTCACCTTGTCTAAAACGTTGTTTGACATCAAATGGGTTGGTGACGTCTTTGCCGACCTTAATGGAGCAGCTTGAGCTCTCCGTCGTCATCCTGCACAAAGGAACGAGCTTGGATGGAATGCCAAACTAAGACATGGCCTCATACATACTATATATCTCGTCTCTTTGAACAAAACAAAAACTCAAACAAACCTTGAAATCGATGAAAAGGTAGTGCGTGCGTTTTTTCCAAGACCTGCCGATATGTTAATATTAAATTAAGTGGACTTTTCTAGTCGAAAGGCACATTGATATGGATCTATCAGGTTGTTGACGAAAGGTTTCAAAGGTTTAATAGGCAATGTTGAAAAGATTGATACCTATACAGCTTAGATGGTTTCCTTTCTACTGAGATTCCATCTACTTTGATGCCTTAATGTGTCATTGCCGCCGCATTGAAAAGTTCGACAGCTAAAGTGGATTTATTAGATTTAAGCTCATATACGTTAGTGCTATCTTCACTTCGTCTAGGTCTGCTGGACGCTCTTGGCCTGCGTCGCCTTCATCGAAAGGTTTAGGCTGCCTGCCAGCGGAATTTCATTCTTCGTTGCCGTAATACAGTCTGCGCAATTGGTTCTCCCATGTCCTCACCATTGACTGCAATTCTACTAATATTTTTCCATTTTATACTTTCCATGCATTTCCGTGGGAACGTGGATCAAAGAATAGGGAATGAGAAATCAAAATATGAAATGGGCTCAACTTAATACTGTTTAAGTCTTTAAATTAGGGTTCATAGTTCAGAACTAACTTAATTTCGTCAATTGTTGCTACATAACAAAATGTTGATGAAATTTTTGGAATTAAAATTGAACAAAAATAAAAAAACTTTAAATGAATTTGTCCGGAAACTTATGAACGGCAGTGTATATATTCATAAATATTTTTTATCTGATAAGGTAGTTGAAAACTATAAATTTTATTAATTTTGAATATTTTTTATTGGAAAACAAAATTGATTTTAATTGAAGAAGTGAAGTTGTTCCTTTTTTGACAGTTTTTTCGCCATAAAATTTTAACCACCCTGTCATATTTAACCAAAAGCTTTTCAGCTCCTCATTAGAACGTACGTATACACACTCACACGGACATCTTTCAAAAAACAGACTCCGACTAAAGGGACCTCGAAACGTGTTTAAATATAAAAATTTTGAATTCCAAAATTTCGGACCGATTACAAGAACTTCCTGATGAGAAGTTAAAAATTATTTCTTCTTGAACTAAAAAATTAGCTTTTTAAAGTAGAAATGTTAATTAATCAAAAAAAATAGTATTTCCAAATTCGTTTCCTGATCACTTAAAAAATATGTTGAACAATCAATTAATGTTAAATACGCAAATCGTATCTTAAATGATTCAAAAATGCAATAAGAATAATTGTTTATTTTTCAATAACGTTTTCATAACCTTAAGTGAAGTTTATGCTGCGGGCAAATTAAAAAGCACCTACAAACAAAAAAACATTTTTTTTTTATCTAGAGAT
The DNA here is from genome assembly GCA_963555765.1 of Orthonevra nobilis. Classification (NCBI taxonomy): domain Eukaryota; kingdom Metazoa; phylum Arthropoda; class Insecta; order Diptera; family Syrphidae; genus Orthonevra; species Orthonevra nobilis. The sequence goes on along the minus strand of OY743225.1, from coordinate 62,638,725 downwards.
GAAAAGTTCATGGTATGAACAGGTCTATTCGCACCCTTGCCCATTTTTTAACATGCAACCACTCATAATCAAAAGTTGCTTGATACCGTCAGTCCCGTATTTACATGCAGCGGATTACTTGTCGTGTACTACGAGTTAAACTTAATTTTTATTTATTAACTTCTAGGCTTTCATAAGCCTATCTGATAATTATTTTTTTCAAATCAGAAAGTATCCCAAAAATACTTAACATAGTTCATATCTCATATTTTTTTGGTTACTCTTGTTTGCATATTTTTTTAAACCCTATTTCGTCGATTTTGAAGAGTCTTCTTTCAATTCCACATCAACAAGTTCAAGCACACAGAGCAAAATTGGATTGAAAACAAATATTTCAAAAGATCGCAAACAAAATTGCAGCAGAGTCAATAAATAAAATTATTTGCAACTTAAATATAAAATTGCGCCTATCTTTATTCAATTTCGGTACTCATCTTTTCCGATTAAGGTTAAAAACTCAATTGAAATTGAAGATGCTTTGGTTCACGACTCTTCTTTCCACTTAGCTCCCCGGCTTACTTGGGTCTTCCATTTGTCATTACTTAACGTCCCCTTAAAAGTGTTGCCCAAACATCGAGTGAATTGAGGGACCATTCAAACATGCTATGAATTCATTAGTGCCATTATTTGGAATTGATGCTACCAAAAAAAAATAAATTAAGAAATTTATTTCAATGCCTAGGCGCTTATGGCTTTCTCAGTTTCAGCCTAAGACATCGCCTACACTGTTCGGAAATCATCACGTATAAAAGTTTTAATCCCTTGAAAAATGCTAATCCCTCGACAAAGCTATTTCAAAGACCCTCATAACGAGACAATGAGACGAGCTCCAAAATGTGTGTGTAATCTCGAGTTAAAGAGCCTAAGTTGTCATTCATTGGGTCAGGATGCTCACTGCGTCGTTAATGTACTTACCCGTAGCTTCCCCCGACAGTCACGTCCAATTGAATTTTAAGCCTCCATTGTGGCAGCTTTGCATAACTTAATTAAACAAAAATAAAGACATTTTAATTACTTAAGGGCAACCTCATCAAACTTCTGTAACCTGCAACTCTCTGGGTCATAGACACATTTCGCCGTGTCGCCGCGCAGTCTCTCTGTGACAAAACTAAGACTAAGAGTGTTCTGCGGCGGCGTGGCGTGACGTTCGTGATGCTTAAACACCAGTCTCATTGTACCCGCGCGAGAGCCGTGACATGGACCCTTTGTTTGCTCGCTCAAGTCGGATAGATATAGTCGTAGCTACTTTTCATGACCCACGGAGTGAATGGAATAGAAAACGATATGACGAATAGAGCCGTCCAAAGATTTATCACGAATTTGTTGTCATAACATTGCACGGATAGACCCGGGATCTTTATGGAACGGTACCGACTATCTTGTAGGTTTCTTTTTTGAAGAGAAATCTTCTTCTTGTTGTTTTGGTTTTATGGGAAATGAAATATCTTCACCATGGTGGATTATGAGCCACCGATACACGCCCTCAAGATCTCTCACTATGCAGGCGCAAGAATTTTTGATGGATGAGATTTGGTTTGATCATCACACCGATGTGACCCTTGGGTAATAATTCATTGTTGATCAATGGCGCTGTGATTGCATGCGTTGGGTGCGAAATGCTTGTCGTTAACAAATTAGTTTTCTGCACGCGTTTTCATACGCGACCAAGGGAGAGAGTTTAAGACGAGACGTGAGACTGCGATGACGCTTTTCTGGTGAAAAATTGCCAAGAAGCACGTAAGTCGTAATGTTCATATTTCCGGAATGCTTTGTGTGTGAAAACTTCTTCAGTAAAATTTATATTTCATTTTTTGGTAAGATGAAGAAATTGTTCGTGGTCGAAATGACGTAATGGATGCTGTCATGTTGAGCAGGTGGAAACTTTCAATACAGTTTCTCAGTATTTTGCAACACTTTCGTTTTCTTAAAAAACAAAAAATTAATTGAGATTTGGACTGAAAAGAAGTGTTTTTAAATACAAAGTCCGCTGATTCTTTGCTGCTTCTTATTGTGTAACTTTGAAGGTGAGATTCTATTCCATAGTATTCTCTTTACGAAACCCTCCAGCCACGCAAAGATTATTTGCAGTTTTAGTTCGAAAAATGGAAAGAAAATTGTCATTTGCGCATCGTGAAACAAAATGCACTTGCATCGGGTAATACACTTTTAAAAATATCGGTTGAGATTTCAAAGAAGGCCATATTCTTCATCTGAGTGGCGAAAAACGCTTCAGCTTTACATTATGAAAAGCCATGAGCATAGAGCCTAAAATAATTAAATACAATAGCGAATTGGCTCAACCTATTAAAGATAAAGCGAACTTATTTGCCGAGCACCGAGGCCTGAGCGGATCCAAGAAGGGGGGACTAGCTTCCGGGGAATTCGTTATCCTTATATAATAAAGCGCATTTCATTGTAAGTATTTCACGCCGATACCGAATGTCAACAGAAAAACGGTAAACTACGAGTCGGACTCGCGCACCGAGGGTTCCGTACAAACTTGTAGGTATATAAGTAAAAGCTCAACCATCACGACAATCAAGCCGTAGTTATGGTATTTTTATTGCAAAATGAAATTCATAACATTACAATATGGAAAGCTGGAGGAGCATAAATTAAAGGCAAAGATCTCTTTAACGTTTCAGGAATCCTTTATTTTATGCAAACACAGTTTATTTTATAATATAACTGAAATACCTACACTTGCCTTGCAAAAGATTGCTGACGGGTGATGGTAAGTTTTTTATCAAAGTTATTTGTTAACAAAGTTATTTAGTTCAGATCTGTAAATAGTGACTGAAAAAGGTATGAATAGTACCGCAGTGAACATTGAAGTTCGAAAAAATATTTTTTGTAGTCGTACTACTTCGTTTAGTGCTAGTGTGTATTAAGGGTAATCTTGACAAAAATAACCAACTTCTTGATCATTCGAAATCTTTTAACCACTTGACCAACATTAATTTTAATACACTGACACCATTACGACATCTTTATCCAACCTTGATGGCAACATAGCATCAGGTCCAGATGGTGTTCCGTCTATTGTTTTAAAAAAATGTGCTGATTATCTGTCAACTCCCTTTTCTGTTTTGTTCAATCAATCTTTGTCTGATGGTATATTTCCTTTTGCGTGGAAGCAGTCGTTTATAATTCCTCTATTTAAGAAGGGTCGAAAATATGACATCCAAAATTATCGTCCGATCGCGAGGTTGTCGGCAATACCTAAATTGTTTGTATTCTTATGTTAAATCTATAACTGCCCCAAATCAACATAGGTTTTTTAAAGGCCGCTCTACAACAACTCTTTTACTTGAACTCACACAATCCTGCGTCGACTCATTTAAGTTTAAAAATCAAACAGATTGTGTACTCACTGATTTTAGTAAAGCTTTTGATAAGCTTTCCCATCGCATCTTACTTTTAAAGTTAAACAAAATTGGCTTCAGCACAAAGTTCTTAATTTGGCTTGAATCGTATTTATCAAGTAGATCTTACTCATTTCACTGTCAACTCTGGGGTACCACAAGGCAGCCACTTAGGTCCGTTGTTGTTTGTTTTGTTTATAAATGATTTGGTGTCTATTTTAAAGAGTTCACAATGTCTTATTTATGCTAATGATGTTACTATCTTTAAGAAGATACATAACATTGGAGACTGTCATGATCTGCAGCGTGATCTTGATGCGTTTTATGTGTGGTGTTCCAATAATTATTTATATTTAAATGTCAAGAAGTGTAATGTCATTAATTTTATACGAAAAAGCTCGCCGGTTTCTTTCGCAAACAATTTAAATGGTTCGACAATGTGCAATGTTGATAATATTTCTGTCTTAGGGGTTGTGTTGGATCAAAAACTCGAGTTGAAGCAACATATCAACATAATTTCCAATAAAGCGAACTTAATGCTTAGTTGGATGAAAAGAGAATCAAAGCAATTTAATGATCCTTATGTTGTTAATTAGTTGTTCATGACTTTCGTCCGTCCGATCCTTGAATATGCTTGTCAAGTGTGGTCTCCTCACTATAAATGTCATATCGACAGGATTGAGATAGTTCAAAAGAGACTGGGATGACGAGAAAATGTAGTGTACCTATTGAGGTTGCGTGTTTTTTGTTTTTTTGTAAACGTATATACGTTAGGACAAAAAAACGACTATCTGCGTTTAGATTAAATGCTTGCAAGGGTTGGCATCACTGGCACATGCAGTTGAGACAAAAAAAAACAAATCAACAAACTCTAAACAAAATTATAAAAAAAGCAGATTATCAATATGAATAGTTCTAATTACCGATTTGCAAATAAAGAAATATATTTTCAGATTTAATTATATGATTTAACTAAAAATTTACGGTTTTCTCAATTTTTCCTTTATCTGGGCTATAAGACATTGCTTCGTACAAAATTTCAAGATTCTGAGTTCACGGGAAGTACCCTGTAGGTTTTGATTCCCATGCTAGTGCCGAAAATCTGTGGAAATTTGCGGCATAAAGTAGAAGTTTGATTTTCACAGCTCAAAAAGACAGTAGACCTGCGTATTTGTTATAAATTCCAGCTTGTTACCTTCACGCGTTCCTGAGGAAAAGGGTCTTGGCAGACAGACAGACGACAAAGTGATCCTATAAGGGTTCCGTATTTTCCTTTCGAGGTACGGAACCCTGAAAAAGGATCGGAGTTTTAAAAATATGTTTTTTTTTGACTGGATTTGTGTACTGAGTGTGTAAAGAAATTATTATATATTTTTTCATAAAAGGAAAACGTCCGCCTTAACGTAATTACTACAAATCAAATGTCACATATTATAATGCATTGGTTAAGCAAGTTTCAAATGTTTCACTGACATTGTCAATCAGATAACATTTGGACAGAATTTCAAACTGGAGGCGGTGAATATGTAAAGTTTGGGGTATACGCAAAGAGAACTGAGTTGTCAAATTTTTTTTTTAATTTTACCACTTCGTTATATTTCAACTCACAGATTGCAGATCTTATTCTGTAAAAAAAACTTCTTCGAAAATAGGCGCTTCACTGTGACTGAATGTTTTAAATTCCTCCAAACATTTTTCGAAAATAGGGGAATTAAGGGCTAGACAGATGCCCTACCCGGAAATAGCATACTGCTAGGCGACGGTAAAGTTTTAAGTGAACATTAAGGCAGCAACCGAAGAACGCAGAAGTTCCTGATGTGAACAAGTGTGACAATAGAACATTCAGCGGATCGGATTGAAAGCTTAAAACCAAATCCCATCAACTTTTGTGTACTGTCAGGTCTTTTAACAGTTCATTGGCGTTCGTGTCGTTATATGGCCCCTTTTGTTTTAGAAACGAAAATATTTATCAACAAACATTAGTCCATTTGTAAACACATTTGAAAGGCTGCATGAAGTTGAACAGGAAAGCGTCGGAGATGCACAAATGCATGGAACAAAAGCACCGATTATCACTATGGTAATATTACAAGATAGAAATTCTGATTTAAGACAAGAGTCACTGAAATAACTGTCGTTTTGCTGAACGCTGATGATGAAGCATCACTTCAAAGAGACTCATTGGTCTTGCTCTGGTCCAAATAACCAAAATCAAAGAATAATTGTTTTTTTACCCATGAAACGATTGAAACCGCTTACAAAACAAAACCTCATTCAAAAAATGTAGTTTTTCCAACAAATTCGAAAAAAAAGGTTGACCAACATTTTTCGAAGGACACTATATATCAGAAAATGTTATGTCTTCAGGTGTGATTATTCTAAAAGCTATGCGATTACTACCAGAGCATCAACGGTAACTATTTTTGTTCCGGACCACTATTTTCGTTAAGCTCGCAGATGATATGGCTACTTTAGCTTCCGATTCTACGATTGAGTAAGCAACTAAACCCCCAGGCCACATTGCATTAAATATGCGAATGGACAAAAACATGGTACATCGTCCTTAACGAGACCAAATCACCATTTGCCAACTGAACATATTTAAAGGCTTTAAATTGAAATAGGCTACGGATCTTTTTTTTTTGTTTTAACTGTTGACCTTCTGTGTTTGTCATTTAATTTTATAATAATTTTCATAGTTTTATAATTACAAGTCTAAAACGTATGTCCTTCTCATAGCGAACTAGATACATCGCCACTGGACGATGAAGAAGTAGACGACAAGTGTCTACGTTTCTTTCAGCGCAACTTGCCAGACTTCTTGCGAATTCGTACGATACGAATTTACTCGTTTTTTCGTCGTCGACGAGCCAGAATGTTTCTTTCGTTTCTTTTTTTGCTTATCGCTTCCACTGGATGATGAGGAAGAGGACGACGATGAGTACTCATCATCGCTGAAGTCCGACGAGGAGTCGTCGCTTGAAGATTCGGAGGACGAAGAAGGCGATGATTATCTGCTGCTGCTCGATTCCTTCCTTCGTTTCTTCTTGTACTTCAACATTTGATCGCATTTCTTCTTCGTCTTAAGTCCCTTGATCTCCTCCTCGTTTTTTCGTTTCTTGTTTAATTCATTTTCTTTTTCCTTTTCCCTCAATTCGTTCCTACGCAGCTCAGTTAATGGCGTAAGATATTCCGTCTTCGAATCACTACTGGTACTGTCCACATCCAGGAGGATTTCTTTTTTAGGATCAACTTTGAGAAAAGTACGACATTGATAAGTCAGATGGCAGGCGTAGCCGCACTTTTTGCACGCTGCCCGGGAAGAGTCTTTGTTCGGCTTTATCAATTCAAAATTCGTCTTTGGGTTGTTAATGCTTGTGTGCCTTCGTATTATTTTAATTAAGGTCTGATTGTGTTTCGAGTGAAAAAGTAAGAAAAGTTGAGACTTAAGAAATCGGTGGATGGCAAACAAACGTAGTTTGACCGGCGTCCTGGCGGGAAATTTAACCATTACTATTTAGACATGTTAAGATCTGATAAATTTGACGCCAAACTCCATTTCAATCATGGTATTGGCAGGGGGCTAAAGGCGTTTTTTGTTTTTAGTGCAATTTTTATTTACCTTATTACATGAGAATAACTTACTTGCAAGGGAAAGTAACTTAACATGATGTTTATATTTATCTTACTGGCCAATTACAGGCGCTCTAAGCTTAACTTACTTCTAAGACTATGTCTTTCGACTTAAACTCTTTAGTTCCTTAACAATGCTAACTATAGACTAAGAAAATTAAGTTTAAAAAACTAAGTAAAAATGTATTTTGTTTTTTATATAAAACTATTATTATTAACTTAAAATAACCTTTAACCTATATAACTTAAATCTACCTGAAATAATTAAATAACTTATTTCTAGCTTAAAGTATACATGCAAGACAGGCAGAAACACACACTCACACATTGTCATGCTGGGTACATGCAATACATGCGCACATATATCAACATATACAAAATATATGGATGTGTGGATGTCACCTTCTTGTACATACACTATACTAAAATTAACTAAAGGACCTTAACCTAATTGAGTCAGCCACTACTCTTACGACAACAAAAAACAAAATTATGTAACATAGAGACGGCGGCTAACTTTGCTCTTATGGGCTACTCGTCGATGGGAGGATGCGACGAAAAAGTTCGTCATTTGGGTAGAAAGCCCCTGAGATCAGATTGTTGACCCAGTTCATTGCTCTTCCAATGTGATTTCGTGTCAGCTTTATGCATGTCTGCCCTATTGTATAGGACCTCGTTGGGATAGAATTTTCTGTACTCAGACTCTGGAGTTCTGCATAAGCGTAAGCAAGTCCTTACACATTGCCTTTCAAACAGCCGAATCTTTTCCATTAAGCTTGCTCCCACGTTGAACCACTCGGGGTATGGGGCTAAAGGCGTTTGCATTTCAATGTTTATATTTCAAAAACGACGTTCAGACCGTCTCCTTTCGTTAGTGTTGATAAACGATAGTGACGTTCCATTCATCGCGCAAACTTCCAACCTTGCTTAAACTGTTGACCTGAGCTAACTTGCTGAACTTTAGTTTGACTCGTTCTGCTTTCACTCCAATAATTTTAAAAATTTTATCCTGCTTGGTAGCAAAAAGTTGTTCACTTATGGTTTGTCCATATGCTGAAATTCGGCTGTGTCTCATCCACAGCGTTTCTGTCCGTCTCTTTAATAGCTGCTTGAGTTCTTGGCTTAAAATTTTGGCATTAACTTTTTAATGAAAGTAATCCGTGATTTGGTACTTCTTAATGCAATCGATCGTGCCGATTCTCGTCTCGTTCTTTTTAGCAGTTCTGCTCTGTTATTTTCCATTAAGTTAATAAAGACGCTGAAACCTGCCACTGCAGCCCAGATGCGAACATCTTCATATTGATTTATTCGAAACCTTCGCTGCAACTTAATAGAGATCAGAGGTTCGATGATTTATATCAAGTCTTGCCGTTGAGCTCTTTAAAGCTAGGATTCGAATGAAGTAAAGTGTCATCCAAAAGCGACTTCCGAACTTTGACAGTTGATAGCGGCCACATTGAGGAAGCTTCATTTGTCAAGTTGGCTGCAGTCACCGTCACCCTTGACATATAAGGTGTATTGTTTTATTAAAATGGGTGTTCTATTCGAGCAGCGTTCCGCGCGCTTCGCCCATTTTACGGTTGCCATAATCGTGCTTCCGACAGGACTATTCGCAGTGTAATGGATAAATTTATGTCCTCTGGTTCAGTAAACGATCAAGCAACACACGTTCGTCGATGAAACGCAAGATCTGCCGAAAAAATCGACGCTGTCCGTGAGAGTGTGCAGGAGAATCCGAGACAGTCGGTTTCGTGTCTCTGAGAAGAACTTGGTGAATTTTGATTTGACGTCAACAAACGATTGTAGAATTTGGGACGATACCAATCCACATGAGATCCAAGAGCATCCAATGCTTTTGGTGTGGATTTTTGGCTGGCGGCGTCATCGGTCCATATATCTTTGAGAACGACATTGGCCAGGCGATCACGGTCGACGGTGAGGGCTTAAAGTCGAATTGGATCATATGGACACCAGTGACATCGAAGCGCTATACTGAACTGGCCACCGCAATCGTGCGATTTGAGCCCATTACACCTTTTCTTGTGGGGTTTTCTGAAATCGCAGTTCGAATAAAACGCAGGCTAGAGCGTTCTCATACCTAACATTACCCATGCCATCGGTCAAATTCATCTGATCTCAAAAATCAGCAGTTGAGTTAATGGTAATGAAAGATCCCAAAAATTTTAATATCGCTAACAAGATCGAAAATCGTAGAATCGATAGCTCCAAGGTATCCGACTTTTACGTCACAGTCATGATGTAAGCATACTTCTTCAAAGCAACCAAGTATTTTTTTAGAGTTCACTCAAAATTTGATTACTTCGTTCATACCTGTGAAAACCCAAAACTGATGATGGTGATGATGTATTCATGGCGTACACTTAATTTTAAAGCTCACACTCAATGAACTTTCAATGAATGTGGAATGTCAACAAGCTATAGAGCAACCGACTCCAGCAATCAATCAATCAACAACAATTAACCCACAACGAAAAAAATTAACACTTTGAGAAATAAAAAGAATCTTATGCAGACAGAGATAATGGAATGCACTTGCATTCCAGTTTTTTTTTTTTTTTTTGAATAACTACTCAAGCCTGCCTCTGATCTTTTTTAATAGCTCTTCAACTTCTCGTCGAGATTATTACACGAACAAGACTCCGAGGGAAACTCTCTTTTAATTAGACCCTCCATCGTCGTTGGTGCTAAAGTACACGTGTGAATTTAATAACTATGCCATCTTCAGCTTTCACAAAACCCAAGGCAGGAGGGCACCGAAAGGTATGAGATAAAGAAAACCAACCAGAGTTGGCCCAATAACCATAAAGTTAACATTGTTAGCGTTATGAATGAATGGAAATTGACGTCTCTTGGCCGTAGAGTTGGTTGATGGTACAGCGCACCCAGTTTAACTACTTATGGTCGATAAACGTCGTCGTGGATTCTCATGGTATTCATGGCATAATGGAAGAAATCTACTGGACCAGATTCGTGAATTTGGCGAAAATTAACTCTAATCGACAAGGCGAGACGAAAAAGCCTCTGTCGTGACATTAATTTATCGATAATGTTGACACGATAGATTGCTTCAACAAATGAGAATGGTTTAAAGTGTGGAAGTTAATTTGAGCTTTTCCCTTTTTAGGCCTCCAACATGGAGAAGGAGACTGATGAGACTGAGATCTGGTTGTTCTAAGAATTCACACATGTCCGAACTTTCTTTCTGATTTCCTCGTTTGATGCTATTCTATCGGTTGTGAAATATGTTTTCAAATGTTAAGCCCAGCCTTGACAATCCCTAAAAGGTTCACCAATTTTTTGCTTATACTCCTCACTTAAATGATGTTTGCTTCTTTTTGCTCTGAGAGCATTTGAATGTTAACCAATGAGTTTTAAAAGATTTTAAGAAATATGTGGCAAGCCTCTGAAATTTTACACAATCAAGGTGCAGTTGCCCACTTCATTCATGATTTCTAGCTTCAATCCACTTAAGGCTATGTTGCTGTGGCCATGTAATTATGAACACACAATCGATATGTCATGCTAGAGATTCAGGTGTTAGATGACACTATTAATCTAGGATAAGAGATAGAATTTAAGTCCCCAACTAGTCAACTGTGGTGACTCGTGAGTCCTCGAATTTGACAAGAAACTAGTTGACATTTGATGAGGCAGTGGACTGTATTTGCTGAACCTCAAAAGTCAGCGGGTTCATCGTCAAATTATTTAAAAAACGGTTAAACTTAACCGCGAAGTGTATTTTCATTCTTTTCTTACTTCCAGGACTTTCCTCGTGCAGGTGGGCAACAAGAAGTCTTCTACTCGTGCAATAAGAGCCAGTCCTCTCTTCTTCAACATTCTGACGTCGGACCAACCCGGACTGGAAAATTCAACAAAATGCTGCCTGTACGCGGACGACTCACTCACGTACGCAAGTTCAATCTCACCACTGATAGTGGCTCGAAGAGTTGAAGCCCATACCATCAATCCATCACCATCAATCCACGGAAAACGGAGCTGATGTGCTTCCGTAGGCCGGCCAACTCCCGGAGAACAAGGTCCGCTAAGAACTGCCGCAACACCACGATTGGATTCCAAAACGGAACAATAGTCAAGGCCTCGACAAAGATTAAGTACCTTGGAGTTAACTTCATTGAGAAGTTGAAGTTCAACCCTCATGTGGATGTAATTCTTCGCAAAGCTTGCTTCGCCTTCCATCGGGTTTACCCTTTAATGCGCAAGCAGAACGGCCTCAGCCAGAAGACAAAGCTGCTTTTATATAAACACCACATCAGGCCGGTGATAACATATGGATTCCCCATTTGGTTCACAAACTCAAAGACTTATATCAAGGAACTTGCCATGTTCGGGAGGAAGATCTTGCGCATATGCCCTGGCGACTCTACAGCGAATCACGAATCAAGCCCATAACCCGGTACATGGTTGGTTTATTCCAAAAATTCGTAGCCACCGCCAAGGACCATCCCAATCAACTCGTCAACAGCATGGCCAACCAAGGACACATACCCGAACACCGATACCTCAACGCAATGGCATTGCTGCAAGAGGAACTCTTTCCACAAGATGCAGATGAAGAACCAGCATTCTTCGAGGAAATAGGATCCAGGTATCATCGAGGATGACTTACTTCACAAAACCTCCTAAAAGGACTCTGCGGCAATAATCTAAGTATCTTCAATCATTAAACAACTTTTTTCACCATTTCATGTAAAAAAAATTATGTAAGCCTCAATCCAACCGTTGGGCCCCTATTGTTGAGCCAACAACTATAAAATAATACCAATGTAATTATATCTTTAGGAATAATTGTAAAAAATACCGCGAAGTGTATTTCTGAATAGAGAAAGTAAATAACTACAGACGTGGATAATAAGTTTATTTTCTTGGATTGTTGTTGATTATGCGTCAAGGGGTCAACATGTCCTCAACACTCATTTATAAAAAGGAGACTAAGCCCCTTATTAATAGTTATAGGCCCATTTCATTATTTTCAGTGTTCTCAAAAACCATTGAAGAAGCATTAAAAAATGAATGGTATTTTTTTTTTTAGAAAAGAACAAGTGTCAGTTTGACTTTCTCCAAAATTGTTCCTTAAAAATTGATGTTCCCATGTCTTTAATAAAAAGAACTTAACCGCATCTTTTTTCGTAGACAATACCAAAGATTTCTCTACTGTCGATCACAATATTCTTCTGGACAAACTGTACAAGTTTCACAATTTTTTTTGGTCATATAATGAACTCTGTTAAATGAATGGTGAGGGAGTTCCTCAAGGTTCTATGCTGGGCTCCTTACTCTTTTTTAAAATAAATCAAGCCACTTTTCTCACAAAAATATCACAGAGGAATTACAGCGTTTGCTGACGATCTGGCATATGCCTTCACTGCTTTGAATCTTGCTGCCGATATAAATCAAGCCATTGGTTACCAAAGCACAGAATGGTTATAAGTGTCTAAACAAAAACTATGCTTTTTAGTCCTGCAGACTATGGACCATTTCATATATATTTTACCAACTATAAGAGGTTCAAGCTTAGCAGAGATATATGCAGTACAGAAGTTTCTACACAGACATACTTTGTCCAACATCCAAGCTTTGACAATTGTTTTTATATTGAAAGTCACAAGAAGTTTCAATCGACTGGAAGATGAGCTAGCTTGATCACACAAATGCATTGAAGAAGTATCTGTTGGGAACTACTAGACTAAAATCATGTTGCTCTCTGAGTCTTCTTAAATATATTATATCTTCTCTGGTAAAGAAGTACATTCCAGGTTCGAGTATGGCATAATAGCCGAAGCGGCCTTCGCCTTGACAATGAGACTGTTTCACAGCAGTCAACTCGATACCAAGGTAAAGGTGATCTGCTACACGCCCCTCATTCGGCCTGTCCTTGCTTATGGCTGTCTCGATTGGTTCAACGTGGGAACGAGCTTAATGGAAAAGATTCGAGTTTTCGAGAGACGATGTATTAGGGCTTATCTCCACTTAAATATTACTCCAAAGTCTGAGTACAAAGAATTCTATAGTAATGAAATCCTGTACAATGGGGCAAACCTGATCAGAGTGGATAACTTGGTAATAAAGCTTATTCGAAGTCATTTGATCTTCGGGGCTTTTTACCCCAATGATATGCACCGTGAGACAATGCGCCTTATCGGCCTTATTCCCCCTGAAGCGTTCCTCTATCATGATAGAAAAGGGTTGCGGGTTGGTCCAGGATAGATAAGCGGTGCCGTCTTGCACGTTGGTCGAAAAGCTGTAGACGGAGATTCAACTACGACCAAGACGTCGCAAGTAGCTCACCGGAGACTCTAAGGTTTTGAAGGGCGGTATCAAACCGCGTTAGAGCTGAAGTCGAAAGGCGATATCATCACTATTGGTGGCTGGACGGATATTGAACACTGTCGTATATTATATTTTAGCCTTGGCCGGCTTACATATGTATATTTGAAGGTATTGTAAGTTAGTTGTTATTGTCATTGTATAATAGTAGTTATTTTTAATTTTATTTTAAGTTAGGCTTAAATTTCATGTTTAAGATTAGTTTTAGTTTAGGGTTTAGGTTAAAGTTAAAAATCACAAATAAAAAGTCCTCTCACTAAGTTTTTTGTTTGAAACATTAGTATTTTTTCTGAGTCTTATTATTAGCTCTTTAAATATAAATATAATAAATATAAGTAAGTCAAAAGATACAGGTTCAATTGTTAGGTTTAGCTTCGAGCTCCCGCAGAGGGTCAGTAAGTTAGATGAAAATAGTTAAGTTAATTAAGATAGATTTAAGCATTTTTTTTTTTTTGTCTAGCAAGTAAGTGAATTAACTAATAAAAACGCATCGCAATGAAATGAAATGCCAATTACGCCCTGCAGCTGGTATACCCTTTGCTGAAGAAAAAAAATTGGTCTTACCAAAACCCAGAAACTACTGGTTTACAAGCAACTTATCAGGCCAGTTATAACATATGGTTGCCCAGTTTGGCTCACTAACTCTTCAAAGTTTGAGAGAAGAATACTTCTTTCATGCACAGAATTATGGCGACACCCAATTACACGGAATTATTACCGTAACACCGTGTTATACGAAAACGCAGGGATAGTCCCAATAGAGAGGTACATGTTTCAACTAAACCGAAAATCATACAAGGACTTCAAAATCACCCGAATGCGGAGATTCAAGACCTCAATCAGTTTATGATGGAATCATCACCCAGATATCTCAGCCCCCGGGGTGATCGTCGACTAAAGTTTCGATGACGTGATATATAATGAGGAGAAACAATTCTACGCAAAAGCAGACAACAAGTATTACAAAGGGTAATACCATGTAATTAGTTTTAATAAACATACAGTTTTATTCACCATTACTTACAATTTTCAAAATGCTAGGAAAATTGATTAAAGTCAAAAATTTTAATAACTCGCCATTATAATGATTTTGTTAAATATTGTAAATTCAACGATAGAAAACCGCCTTGGAGCCGACAATACGTTATAAGTCTTATTTTGAGCTAAATTGTATAAATTATAGACAAAAAAATAAAGCACTTAATCTAAAATAAAAAAGATTTTGACATTCGTTCCACAAGCTACAAAATGTTTTTTTAACTTCCTATCAGGAAGTTCTTGTAATCATTACATTTCGGATTCCATTGTTTTTAGAAAGATGAACGTGTGTACGTACGTAGTAATGAAGAGCTGATTAGCTTTTGGTTAAATATTTCACAACGAAAAAACTTCGTAAATTTAAATCAATGTAGTTTTATAATAAACAATATTCAAAATTAATAAATTCTATAGTTTTCAACAACCTTATGCTGTTATCAAGAAAGGACCCCGCTGTCAGTGTTATGCCTTCACAGCAGAGCCATCTGCACACAATCTACACAAACCACTATTTGAATTAGGAATAAAGCCGATACAATAACCACTACAACAACGCCAACCATCAGTCAATCTACTATCGTAGTGATAGTGCCATTAACTAGATCCCAATGACTAATGGTGTCTGTACCAGATTCGAAAACTAGACCACTCTAAGAATCGAACCTGCGACCTATCAACTGAATCAATTGGAAGGGAGGCGTTCTACCGACTTCGCCACCCAGCTGTATGAGTGATGGTGTCTGCCTAGGCTTCGCTGCAAACACAAATAATAACACTAACGCTGACATCAAAAGAAGAATACCTGTGGCTAAGAAAGCAATTATGTAAAGCCTTGCATACTTAAAAACAAAAAGGACGGTACAGTAGAGGACAAACGAGACTCAGGTGTCGCGCACAAGTGGAAGTGGACCTCAACCAACTTGACGTGCAATACTGGAGACAGCTAGATGAGAACCAAGGAGGTTGAAGAAGCTTGTTGGTTGAGGCCTTAGTCTCCTTAGTACCACCTTAAGGGCTGTCGAAGACTAGGCCATTAACTCAACAAGTCATTGTGATTGAAGTGTCTCCTTATTTCATAACCTTTATTATATAAAGTATTTAAAAACTGCCCATTTTTTGTTACTTATAAATATATTCACATTATCTTGGTAGCAAGATCCATCAATTTGTAATTGAGAAGATTTTAACTCTGATTTGGCTATTATTCCATAAAAGACATAAACTAATAAGTGTCGTCAACTTTTTTTCTAATTTAATTAACATTTCTTGTTTTTCTTTATTAGGTCCAATGGATTAGCTCCGTTTATGGAAACAATTCAGCCCACGGAATTGCCTAATTCGAAAGCCATTTTTGGTGTTTGGCGATCAATCATACAATCGTTCACTGCGTTGATAATTTTATTTCTTTTTTTCATTTTGTCATTTGGAAAATTTTAAGATTCACATTTCTTTAAATGATTTGTTTTCTCTTCCATATCGAATTATTTTGATTGATATTATTTCTCCAAAGCTTCTGCGTATACAAAGGCTTTACCGAAATATTAACAAAAGGTTATTTCATCGAAATCTATCAATTAATCAAATTCATTTTAGGTAAAAGTTTAGGTACATATTTGTATATGTTGACGTTGCGTGAGACCTGTGGTTAAATTTTTTATAACATATTTTTAGGACTCACATTGTTCAAGGCTTTTTCTATATCTAAGAAGAAATACAAAGTTATATCGGCTGATTCAAATAAGTTTCTGTTCCCACGAATCTATAATAAACTAAAATTTTGTAATCCTTGTCAGAAATATGACACTTCGACTTTAGCATACGCATTGGCATCAGTAAGCCTTGTGCAGTGAATTGATAATTTCATTCCAGTCATGCATCATCATTTTGGAATATTGAATCGGTGCCGCCGGAGCCTTGAAACGGACTAAGGAGCTGAATGGCACTGATTTCGTCTATGAAGACGTTTAAAATATATAAAATAAATACACTGCGATTGTCAGACCGATTCTAAGGTATAGTTCCATAGTGTTAGTACCGATCGACTTGTACTGCAATAACACAGCTAAAAAGACAGCGCTTAGACTTAAATTTCCAGGTCTATAGACAGAAAGCCTCATAACGAAAGGAATGACATAAAAATGCTTCATCACATCCACGCAATAATGCAGCGAAAAATTGCAGCTCAATTTTCCTGGATGACAGAAATGGGATGAGGAAGAAGTCTGCTCCAGTGCGTAGCTTGTATGCTGACGGATCCAAGATGCCCTCCGGAACGCTGTAAAGGCTGTAGAGGCTTTCAGACCGAATTCACAGCTTTTTTAGAAGTTGTGGCAATGATCATTGGAGACAATATTGTCAACACATTGACAGTCACGTTGCCATTAAATTCCTTAGGTCAAAAACTAAAGATTAAAAGACAAAAAGATATATCCGGAGAGAAAAAAACGAACCAACATACTTTAACAAATGAGAAATCAATACGGAAACAGAAGCCATGGCCGCCGCCGGACCCATTGTGGCCATCTCTAAGGAGAAGCTTCTTCCTGGAACAGAAGGACCTCTAGAACGCACTACTCGGGCTACTTTTGCGTGCATGCTCTTGTCATGTCTTTCATATCTTTATGAGCCTATGATTCGCCACAACTAACGTCTTCCATATGAGCACAGTGGACCCAAATTTGGATCTAAATGTGTCACAGAACACCGAAAAAGTCATTGGGGTTGAATAGGATATTCAATGGACCCAGATGGATTAAAAGGTTGTGCTTTATTGGATATACGAGCACATTTGTTATCGTTGAGTGCCTTAGATAATTGCTTGAAAAGTCACTCCACGTACGACGAAAAATCAATGAATATTTTTTTGAGATTCAGTGGGAGAAAAAAAAAGAGATTTTGTCATGTTTACTACACCCTTACTCGACTGTAAATCTCCACTGAAAATAAACAGCCTTTTAACAATTTCTATCATATTTAGGAAGACCTTCTTGCCTTCTTGCAGGAATAGTCCAAAACTTAAAGATGGAGTTCGGCAGATCCAATATTGGCGCATACAAATTTGAGGTCTTGGGGACCAACATCTTATTGGGATACTCAACAGCAGCATGTGCTCCATGTGGGAAAGAGGCCTTTGAATCCGAAAAGAAAATATAACTAGTAAAAAATAAAACCGCCCCAATTGCAAGTTGGACATGCACACGAATGTTTCCGCACTTTAAAGCGTACGAAATTTTTTTTTCAAGTTCTCATAATTTATTTATTTTTTATTTATTTTTTTTTAATTAATAATTAATTCTTTGCTGACTTACTTACTAACTAACAAATTTACGGTTTTTAGACATAACTTCGTGCTACCGGAAAGTACCGAGCGAGTACCAAAATATGCAACAACAAAAAAACGTATCTTTTGCCTGCGTCGATTTAGAAGCTTGACATTTTTTTATAGTTTTTGATACCTCCACGTATAAAGTTCTGTTTTTCCCTCATAGGTACGGAAGCGTTAAAATTTACGAAATGTAGCTTTATTACAACTTTGAATTATGTTAATTGTAAAATGTGTAAATGGTATAACCAAAGCAAATATCGTAATCTAAGATGGGCCGAGTAGACACGGACAAAGCACTTTGTTTTAAAATTGCTTATATCTCATTTGCGTGAAATCTGCAAAACAAGCGTTTGTAAAAATGAAAATCAAATCATACGAAACGGAATTTACCACGGCTAAGCCCTAATAATTGATACCTATGTATGTACGCCATGTCGCAGGTCTTTTGAAGACTTTGCAAAAAGCAGAGATTACCAAATGTTATTATTTTTTTGATGAACTAGTTTGTATAAGTGATGCTGTCAAATAGTTCCAACTGCAGCCATTCAAAATGGACCTAACATTCTTCAAGTGAAAATGAAAAACTGACTAACGTTCTCTGTAGAAGATGTCCAGCTACCATGCATACAAGAGTCTAGTTGTAGGGCGGGACATCAGTTGATTTCTTTTGGGTCATATATTATTTTGACACGAACACTGAGGGGTTTTTTTAAGGGGTATGCGAATATAAATTCAATATGGAATAAAAAGCTTGGAGCTTTTGTTAATGTCTATGATATTGCGAATGAAGCACAGTCATCAAGTTCAATTAAATCAAATATAAAACAGCGAATGTTGAGTTCCAAATCGTTGAACGTCTCTGGTTTATCGGCATAGACTTCTGACTTCACATACCCCCAAAGAAAGTAATCTAAACTAGTGAGATCACAGTTGAAAGTTTCCGTGTGGCATGTTGCGCCATCCTATTAAAACCAAAGCTCTGTCGCGTCAATGCCGTTCAACTAAGGAACGAAGAATTCAGAAATCAAGTTTTTACAGCGGTCTACATTGGCGGTAACTTTTTGGCCGTACATCGTCCTTAAAGAAATATGAGCCGATGATAACATCAGCCCATAAAGCACACCAAACAGTGAGTTTTGATAGATGTAAAGGCGTCTCCACTTTTTTACTTTTGAATGCATTTTTTTTATTATTTTTTCTCATTAGAACTACTTAGACACTAGACAAAATGATTAAGGAAGTTTATATAAAAAAGGCGTTAAAAGCTAAACCAAGTACTAAACTCTATGTATGTTCGACTTTATCAAACTAATTTTATTAATTTCATAATATTAACAATTATTAAACTAAGAAAATTTTGAACAATTCCTACAAACGCTAAGTAAACTTAAGCCTATGTAACCGGCCAGAGCATTTATTACAAGACCTTCCAGATGGGAAGTTTTAAAGAAAAGAGGCCGACTTTGGTCCATAAGGTTACCTGACTTTGAAGGGTGTCGACGACAGAGTTCCTTTTCAATTTTCTAATAGACACCAAAATTCTGTGCATCAATCACATCGTGGGTTGATACCGCTCTACTGAACAAACTTCGGAACTGTGGGCGATGTGTGGATTGTAATCGAGTTGCCTGCCTAGACCTGAACGGGCGATGTGGCCAAGCCGGGCGATGTGGCCAAGCCAAACTATTCTGTATCAAACCTTTAGAATCGAAGTAGAGGAAGGCCTCCGGAGGGATATAGCCACTTAGGCGACCCCTCTTAAGGTACAAATTATTGGCCTAGAAACTCTCGGAGATCAGGAAGTTGATCTAAGTCTTTGCTTGTTGCAATGTGTCTACGAATTAGGTTAATAAGGAAATTACCCACCATTGTAAAGGATCTCATTGTGATAGAATTTTTTATACTATATTTGGACTCTGGAGTTCTATATAAACGAAGATATATGCCCTGAGACAATTCTTTCAAAAACCCGAATCTTTTCCAACGAATTTGCTGTCACGTTGAACCACACTGGACAGCCATCAGTAATAATTGGTCTGAAGAGGGCCATAAAGCAGATAAACTTTAACCTAGCATCGAGTTTGCTGCTGTAAAACAGTCTCTTTGTCATGAAAAAACCCGCTGGCCAGAGCGACGGCAATATGTTTGTTAAAATATAGATATTGGTCGAGCCAGACTCTTAGGTATCTGACAACACTTCTATTTGTTAATGATTGCCCATGTTATCCCACGATCAAAAATTTTTGCCAATTCTTTCTTGTATCCCTAGAGTCCCTAGACAATGGGGGCCTGAAAAGAATAGTTTCCGATTTTTAACTTCCAGTCATCACAAAAACACTTAATCTTATTAAAGTCACACTGCAAATTCAATCTTATATCTTCAATCTTCGGTCTCGATCTCTGCGCAATCAAGTTGTCTGCGTACGCTTTGGCATGCTGAAAAGTATCGGTGAGTTAACCGCACCTTGCTGTAGACCACTTAATAAATCGTATATAACAAAAGAAGTAACATTGCCATTCTTCACATCGAACTTTCTATTGGTATGCCAAGCCTTGTAAAAGAGTGCTTCTAACCAAACAGTATGGAAGGTCATCTCCAAGTCAACCAGACAGGCACCCGTGCATTGTTTCTTAGCTTTGTAGCATTGGACATCTGAAACCAATTGAGACGCTTGTTTACATATCCTCATCGGAGAACAAAATTTTGCGTTGCAAATGAGGATCATGCTGAATCGAATTTTCGGCAAATTAACCGATCCTTCGACGTACAAGTTGGACCTTTTAAGTCAAATCTTCCACAAAATTGACTTATCTCGAATTACTGTGCACGACAGCGAATCGACTCATTCGGACTATCCTCACCTTTTGAGGGATGCTTGTTACCCACTAGAGTGTAGGTGGTGCGAAAACGATCCATCGTGTTCCGAATCAATTGCTCGTTTGGAGGATTATGTCAATCGTAAAGTGGACTTAACGCACGATAAGTTTACCGAACCGAACCGTACTTTTCAAAATAGGTTTGCACAATTTGCACGCTTTTTTGGGCGTTAATCTATGCATCGTTAAAAAAAACGAATTTATCACAAATCAACTTTCAACTGTCATATTGACAATCTGGAGAAACAGTGAAACCTCTAAAAAAACCATTCTTCATATTTTCGAAGTATGAAATGAAACGATTTGAACAACTTTGGGAAATGTTGGAAAATTTCTACCGCTGAAGTAGTGTGAAATTCGAGGATAAAGTTGCGTCGAAATAACTGCAGCTGGTGTACGCAAGTTTGTTGGACCAGGTGGAAATCGACAACATTTTCTCGGCGGCAACATAAGCGAAAAAAAAATAAATCCACAAAAATGTATAAAGTAGCTTTTGCATCCTGAAAGGTACACTAAATGGTCTTAAGAATGTTCGCATTATTGGCCCGCTTTTCTTGTAAAAGGATAAAGGAAGAAACGTTACAGCAAATTGTGGGTTTGGACTTCGGCGAGCTATGATTACAGCACAATCAGTGGAATCAGTCATTTTGACGATCCATACAATAACGATATGAAGATCCATACAAATGACCAAGTAACGAATCAGACACTTAAGAACAATATTGGTCAAGATCTTTGCGACATTGGAGTCAAAACCATCGAAATTATTTTAAAAAATTGGCAGAGGCTGTAATTTAAGCAAAATAATATTTCATAAGTTAGACGACTTATTTCTTTACAAATATTATAAAGAGGTAATGCTTGTATGTACGAGGTAATCTTTAACAAAAACTATTTTGCCAATTTTTACAAAGGACATTCCCATTTGAACAAAAGAGTCTTTCGTGGCAAGCAATTATGTTAGGCAAGTTGTTTTATAACTTTTTTAGAATAAATTGTTAAAATATGCCCAATCAAATATGTTTAAAATTAATTTTACAAGACTTGAATGTATTTTACATGTCAGTAATTTACCATAGTTTTATTCATTGCATTAACTAATATTGTATTAAAATGATCTCCTTAATATTATAAAGAGGTGAAAATGTATTTTGTATTTATTCATCCGATTAAAAAATTCAAATACAATGTGGTAAAGTATTTTTTTATTTTCACTGAACTTCTACCACTACTAGGTCATTAGTAAAGTTATTGTTCCTAATTGTCGAGGAAATTTTATGTCAATCAATATTACCTTTTACATAACATCGTTATACACGAAATCTACGCGGACTAAGTCGCAAGGGAATTCTAGTTTTTTCAAAAACTTGACAATCCTTGACAACTTTTGAACAGTGTTTTTTTTAGTTTTCCTTTAAAAACCACGAAATGACCCACCCAAGTTATATTATGGCTCACTAAGGTTTCAGTTAGCCTTTGGTACGGAGCCTTAAAATACGATCCGACCGCATTTCTCAAAAACCAATTATTAAAACTGCCTAAGACATATCAGTAGCTGCTTAGTATATCGGCGTAGAAAAGATAATTGATCTTTAAAACAGTTCTAAGCACGATCGCTGAAATTTATACAGTAGCAACAAGCCATTAAAATTTTACGATCAAACTTTAATTACTCGAATTTAAATAAACTTTTATCGATCTTAGCCGGTAAATAAATTAATAAATTCGTTTACGAGTTGTTTTTCAAAATTAAAGCAGAATATTTTAAAATCTCTTTTGTAGGCTAAAAAGCCTTCGCCAATGGCTACTTCTTTGGAGAAAAGGTCAACACCAAAAAAAAAAATTCATCAATGGTATTTGATTGCCATTCCGAAGAGTTTCTTCTTTACTTGCTCGCTATTTTCTTTTCTTCATCTTGGGTCATTATGATGAAATATGACTTAGCATTTTCCAGTCTATGGTTGGACTTCATCTCTTAATTCGGTAGCCCAATCCAATGTCGGAAATCTTTTTAATGGCAGTGTGACAAGGTTTCCACTGGTCATTAAAGTTTGCGGTCAGGCTAGGTTTAATAGTCTCCCAGACTGTCTGGTCCAGTATTCAGTTTATGGATGGGACATGAAGAAAACTGTGACTTTTTTTTTTGTCCAAAGTAACCTCATCGATTAATGATGTTGAACGAGTACCAAAGCCCTGTTCAAGACGCATTTTAATGGAGTAATATGCGAGTCACTGCAAATCTTCTTCAAAACTAAATTATGTAACATTTTTTTTGTTTTTTGGGAAGAGAAAGCTGGCGAAGATGTGCACAGCAATTTTATAACCTGCCATTATTTTAGGATGATGCCACAAGTGATTCCGAGAATCTCTGATATATTCTTCTGGAGGTTGGCGTTTGAGTGACAATTTTCAGAAAGCGGAACTAGAACCATTATCTTCAACGATTAAATCTCAATGCCACTGAGGCGCGTGCCACCCACAAAGTTGAAAAACCAACAATCCACCGATTAAGGTCGGTAATTTTTAGCTTAACACGAAAGGTTGTCAGTTCAAATAGCTTCAAAATGAATTATTACGTGTAAGACAGCAGCTCAACTCGTGAGCTGAACTCATCCAAATCCAAACACAAAACAAAAATTAGAAAACCAAAAAAAAAGAAACTTACCGTCAACTGCATTGTAACTTATCCACAACAAACAAAACAAGAAAAAAAACAAGCAAACAATTTCTACAAACAGAACACCAAAGTGATACAGCGAAGACCGTGCAGCTGGAGGAGACCCGGAATCGTGTCTAAGGCTAATTGCAAATGACCACTTTGCAAAGAGCCCAAGTTAATCACTGGATTTCTAAATCGGAAACACAAAACCGCCGTCACTGTTTAAGTTTGATTCAGACGAACTATTTTTCGTTATTTCTTTTTTGTCGATTTAACGCGCGCGGATCTAAAGGTGGACGTCCTGTGAAAGTCTCGTTTTGATCAAGGGAAGAACTCGTACGGAACTCGGCTGCTCCTTACGTTTAATGGAATTTAGAAGAAGAGCGTCTAGTGTCGATGGTTGGAGAGCTATTTGCAGACTGTTGGATGTCAATCTGCAGAAATCTCAGGCAAACAGCAGCAGACGATTCGTCTCAAACCAACAACCAACCAGCTAAAGAGATGTTCGAACGTTGCAGGTCTTAAAGCGCGCCCCACCAACACGTTCAGGTAGTTCGATGCACGAAGAGCGGTAGTGTTGCTTTGGTGTGGAATCTCTTCCACTCCACACCTACATGTGTTCCTTAAATCGTCTGCTTGGTCCAAGTTTCGTCACAGAATGGGGAGTGATCACTTTCGATGGCGATTTCGCTTACACTTTCGTCTTCGCATGGAACCGAAGCTGAGTGAGGTTTGTTTTTTTTTTAAGCTGATGCGAAGAACCGTTTTAGGGTGTGCATGTTTGTGGGGAATTAGAGGCGGTCGCGCTGCTGGACGCCTTATTGATTAGATACTGTCGCATGATAATAATTTTTCCGGTAATAATCGACAGCTTTGGATGCGTATAAAGGTGGGCCCATGGAAACACGTACGTATTTAGATTTGCTTTGGTTTTAACGGGACTCAAGAGGCCATCTGTTTTGTTAGGTTTTTAATCGCATTTCGTGCACATTTTTCCGGGCCCTTGTAAGCCGATCAATCAATAATTGATGGTGACGATTGGTAATGCACTTGGCTCGAGCCATTGAGAAATGCTCTCTTGTGTCATCGGGAAAGTTGACAAAAATGTCATTTGGATACGTATTTTTTTCGAACGAAAATGCTTACATTTGAAACAAAAAAAAGAGAATTTCTTTTGTTGGATTGGATTTTGGAATCTCGTGCGTCGTGTGATCATTTTCCAGGGTCTATGTTGAAACGTGTGACAGTATTTTTGTTCACATTTAATCTGCGCTTGGATTATGGACTTCTTGTGAGTCTTGAAAAGGTACAGTGCAGAAATCGGTATCATTACAAACTGCAAACGAGACATACAGTCAAAATCGATTGTAACGATCTTCAAGAGACTGATAGTTTTAAGCGATGGGTCGCTGTAACCGATATCAAGATATACTATATAAGTCTTTCCATGGTCTTCAGGATTAAGGAGGATAGACTGATAGGCTTTTTAAGATAGCTGCGGAGGTCAGTTTGCAGGTTTTCGTGTAAATCAAACGTTAACCTGTCTTCAAATCAGGAGAATATATCCCCAGTTGAAGCTGGCTTCAAACAAAAACATGAAAAAACTGAAAACTGCGAGAAAAAAATAAAAAGACACCATTCATTTACCTCCGAAAATACCGACGACATACTGACTGGCTCCGATTGCCGGTCAACTGTCAAAACTTGGTGTCCATTGTGCCTTTAGTTCCCACTACCATACTAACATACTTTGCCAGCCGCTTCCTCGGCAGAATAAAGAGATTCTAGGTCAAGTGGGCCATCCTCCGACACAAGGTTTTTGAATTTATTTTTGATAGCCTTCTTGTTTTGCATTAAGGGGGTATTCTAGTCTAGTGGCATGCATTTCATGTAATTTTTGAAATGTCGTTAGAAAAAGTCAATTAATATTTTTAGTATCCATTTTTTTATAAGTTATTTATAAACATAACAAGAATACAGCAATTAATCAAAAAATAAAAAAAAATTTAAATTTTTAAAAATTAGCAGTTGATGAAGTGGGGGTCTCAAAAAATTGGCTCCTAACCATACCACCGATTTCAATCCTCCTAGCCAAATCCTGAAATTGTAGACTTACATTTATTCAATCTGGCATTCCTGCTTCATACATCAGACATTCCTCGACTTCTAAAAAAGTATTTTCCGCGTTTCTTTATTCATATCGAGCAGTTCTGACCTCCTTTGATGCGTCAGATGTTCGCTTGATTTTTTGCTTAGTTCTGCTGGACTATAGCCCATGGTTTCAAAATGCACTTTTTTCCGGAATTCGCAAATTACGATTTCTATGACCCTGATAATGACAAGCATCCCCAATTGAACACAATTTTGAAAATTTAGCTCTGAGAACCTTTTATTGACAAAAATACAGAAATTTGAAATCCGAGGCTTTTTTGCTTAATTCTGCTGGACTATAGCCCATGGTTTCAAAATGCACTTTTTTCCGGAATTCGCAAATTACGATTTCTATGACCCTGATAATGACAAGCATCCCCAATTGAACACAATTTTGAAAATTTAGCTCTGAGAACCTTTTATTGACAAAAATACAGAAATTTGAAATCCGAGGCTTTTTTGCTTAATTCTGCTGGACTATAGCCCATGGTTTCAAAATGCGCTTTTTTCCGGAATTCGCAAATCACGATTTCTATGACATTGACAGTCACAAGCATCACTAATTGGCCACAAATTTAAAAATTTAGCTCTGAGAACCTTTTATTGACAAAAATACATAAATATGAAATCCGAGGCTTTTTTGCTTAATTCTGCTGGACTATAGCCCATGGTTTCAAAATGCACTTTTTTCCGGAATTCGCAAATTACGATTTCTATGTTATTGATAGTCACAAGCATCCCTAATTGGACACAAATTTGAAAATTTAGCTCTGAGAACCTTTTATTGACAAAAATACAGAAATATGAAATCCGAGGCTTTTTTGCTTAATTCTGCTGGACTATAGCCCATGGTTTCAAAATGCACTTTTTTCCGGAATTCGCAAATTACGATTTCTATTAAATTAATAATGACAAGTATATCTAACTGAACACAAATTTTAAAATTTAGCTCTGAGAACCTTTTATTGACAAAAATACAGAAATATGAAATCCGAGGCTTTTTTGCTTAATTCTGCTGGACTATAGCCCATGGTTTCAAAATGCACTTTTTTCCGAAATTCGCATATTACGATTTCTATGACCCTGATAATGACAAGCGTCCTCAATTGAACACAAATTTGAAAATTTAGCTCTGAGAACCTTTTATTGACAAAAATACAGAAATATGAAATCCGAGCCTTTTTTGCTTAATTCTGCTGGACTATAGCCCATGGTTTCAAGATGCACTTTTTTCCGGAATTCGCAAATTACGATTTCTATGTTATTGATAGTCACAAGCATCCC
Organism: Orthonevra nobilis; assembly: GCA_963555765.1. Lineage (NCBI taxonomy): Eukaryota > Metazoa > Arthropoda > Insecta > Diptera > Syrphidae > Orthonevra > Orthonevra nobilis. The sequence continues at coordinate 62,611,988 of OY743225.1, read as the reverse complement.
TAATTGGACACAAATTTGAAAATTTAGCTCTGAGAACCTTTTATTGACAAAAATACAGAAATATGAAATCCGAGGCTTTTTTGCTTAATTCTGCTGGACTATAGCCCATAGTTTCAAAATGCACTTTTTTCCGGAATTCGCAAATTACGATTTCTATCATATTGACAGTCACAAGCAACACGAACTGAGCACAAATTTGAATATTTAGCTCTGAGAACCTTTTATTGACAAAAATACAGAAATATGAAATCCGAGGCTTTTTTGCTTAATTCTGCTGGACTTCAAAATGCACTTTTTTCCGAAATTCGCAAATTACGATTTCTATCATATTGACAGTCACAAGCAACACGAACTGAGCACAAATTTGAATATTTAGCTCTGAGAACCTTTTATTGACAAAAATACAGAAATATGAAATCCGAGGCTTTTTTGCTTAATTCTGCTGGACTATAGCCCATGGTTTCAAAATGCACTTTTTTCCGGAATTCGCAAATTACGATTTCTATGACCCTGATAATGACAAGCATCCTCAATTGAACACAAATTTGAAAATTTAGCTCTGAGAACCTTTTATTGACAAAAATACAGAAATATGAAATCCGAGGCTTTTTTGCTTAATTCTGCTGGACTATAGCCCATGGTTTCAAAATGCACTTTTTTCCGGAATTCGCAAATTACGATTTCTATGACCCTGATAATGACAAGCATCCTCAATTGAACACAAATTTGAAATTTAGCTCTGAGAACCCTTTATTGACAAAAATACAGAAATAAGAAATCCGAGGCTTTTTTGCTTAATTCTGCTGGACTATAGCCCATAGTTTCAAAATGCACTTTTTTCCGGAATTCGCAAATTACGATTTCTATCATATTGACAGTCACAAGCATCACTAATTAGCCACAAATTTGAAAATTTAGCTCTGAGAACCTTTTATTGACAAAAATACAGAAATAAGAAATCCGAGGCTTTTTTGCTTAATTCTGCTGGACTATAGCCCATGGTTTCAAAATGCACTTTTTTCCGGAGTTCGCAAATTACGATCTCTATCATATTGACAGTCACAAGCAACACGAACTGAGCACAAATTCGAAAATTTAGCTCTGAGAACCTTTTATTGACAAAAATACAGAAATATGAAATCCGAGGCTTTTTTGCTTAATTCTGCTGGACTATAGCCCATGGTTTCAAAATGCACTTTTTTCCGGAATTCGCAAATTACGATTTCCATCATATTGACAGTCACAAGCATCACTAATTAGCCACAAATTTGAAAATTTAGCTCTGAGAACCTTTTATTGACAAAAATACAGAAATATGAAATCCGAGGCTTTTTTGCTTAATTCTTCTGGACTATAGCCCATGGTTTCAAAATGCACTTTTTTCCGGAATTCGCAAATTACGATTTCTATGACCCTGATAATGACAAGCATCTTCAATTGAACACAAATTTGAAAATTTAGCTCTGAGAACCTTTTATTGACAAAAATACAGAAATATGAAATCCGAGGCTTTTTTGCTTAATTCTGCTGGACTATAGCCCATGGTTTCAAAATGCACTTTTTTCCGGAATTCGCAAATTACGATTTCCATCATATTGACAGTCACAAGCATCACTAATTAGCCACAAATTTGAAAATTTAGCTCTGAGAACCTTTTATTGACAAAAATACAGAAATATGAAATCCGAGGCTTTTTTGCTTAATTCTGCTGGACTATAGCCCATGGTTTCAAAATGCACTTTTTTCCGGAATTCGCAAATTACGATTTCCATCATATTGACAGTCACAAGCATCACTAATTAGCCACAAATTTGAAAATTTAGCTCTGAGAACCTTTTATTGACAAAAATACAGAAATATGAAATCCGAGGCTTTTTTGCTTAATTCTTCTGGACTATAGCCCATGGTTTCAAAATGCACTTTTTTCCGGAATTCGCAAATTACGATTTCTATGACCCTGATAATGACAAGCATCTTCAATTGAACACAAATTTGAAAATTTAGCTCTGAGAACCTTTTATTGACAAAAATACAGAAATATGAAATCCGAGGCTTTTTTGCTTAATTCTGCTGGACTATAGCCCATGGTTTCAAAATGCACTTTTTTCCGGAATTCGCAAATTACGATTTCTATCATATTGACAGTCACAAGCATCACTAATTAGCCACAAATTTGAAAATTTAGCTCTGAGAACCTTTTATTGACAAAAATACAGAAATATGAAATCCGAGGCTTTTTTGCTTAATTCTGCTGGACTATAGCCCATGGTTTCAAAATGCACTTTTTTCCGGAGTTCGCAAATTACGATCTCTATCATATTGACAGTCACAAGCAACACGAACTGAGCACAAATTCGAAAATTTAGCTCTGAGAACCTTTTATTGACAAAAATACAGAAATATGAAATCCGAGGCTTTTTTGCTTAATTCTGCTGGACTATAGCCCATGGTTTCAAAATGCACTTTTTTCCGGAATTCGCAAATTACGATTTCCATCATATTGACAGTCACAAGCATCACTAATTAGCCACAAATTTGAAAATTTAGCTCTGAGAACCTTTTATTGACAAAAATACAGAAATATGAAATCCGAGGCTTTTTTGCTTAATTCTTCTGGACTATAGCCCATGGTTTCAAAATGCACTTTTTTCCGGAATTCGCAAATTACGATTTCTATGACCCTGATAATGACAAGCATCTTCAATTGAACACAAATTTGAAAATTTAGCTCTGAGAACCTTTTATTGACAAAAATACAGAAATATGAAATCCGAGGCTTTTTTGCTTAATTCTGCTGGACTATAGCCCATGGTTTCAAAATGCACTTTTTTCCGGAATTCGCAAATTACGATTTCCATCATATTGACAGTCACAAGCATCACTAATTAGCCACAAATTTGAAAATTTAGCTCTGAGAACCTTTTATTGACAAAAATACAGAAATATGAAATCCGAGGCTTTTTTGCTTAATTCTGCTGGACTATAGCCCATGGTTTCAAAATGCACTTTTTTCCGGAGTTCGCAAATTACGATCTCTATCATATTGACAGTCACAAGCAACACGAACTGAGCACAAATTCGAAAATTTAGCTCTGAGAACCTTTTATTGACAAAAATACAGAAATATGAAATCCGAGGCTTTTTTGCTTAATTCTGCTGGACTATAGCCCATGGTTTCAAAATGCACTTTTTTCCGGAATTCGCAAATTACGATTTCCATCATATTGACAGTCACAAGCATCACTAATTAGCCACAAATTTGAAAATTTAGCTCTGAGAACCTTTTATTGACAAAAATACAGAAATATGAAATCCGAGGCTTTTTTGCTTAATTCTGCTGGACTATAGCCCATGGTTTCAAAATGCACTTTTTTCCGGAATTCGCAAATTACGATTTCTATGACCCTGATAATGACAAGCATCTTCAATTGAACACAAATTTGAAAATTTAGCTCTGAGAACCTTTTATTGACAAAAATACAGAAATATGAAATCCGAGGCTTTTTTGCTTAATTCTGCTGGACTATAGCCCATGGTTTCAAAATGCACTTTTTTCCGGAATTCGCAAATTACGATTTCCATCATATTGACAGTCACAAGCATCACTAATTAGCCACAAATTTGAAAATTTAGCTCTGAGAACCTTTTATTGACAAAAATACAGAAATATGAAATCCGAGGCTTTTTTGCTTAATTCTGCTGGACTATAGCCCATGGTTTCAAAATGCACTTTTTTCCGGAGTTCGCAAATTACGATCTCTATCATATTGACAGTCACAAGCAACACGAACTGAGCACAAATTCGAAAATTTAGCTCTGAGAACCTTTTATTGACAAAAATACAGAAATATGAAATCCGAGGCTTTTTTGCTTAATTCTGCTGGACTATAGCCCATGGTTTCAAAATGCACTTTTTTCCGGAATTCGCAAATTACGATTTCCATCATATTGACAGTCACAAGCATCACTAATTAGCCACAAATTTGAAAATTTAGCTCTGAGAACCTTTTATTGACAAAAATACAGAAATATGAAATCCGAGGCTTTTTTGCTTAATTCTGCTGGACTATAGCCCATGGTTTCAAAATGCACTTTTTTCCGGAATTCGCAAATTACGATTTCCATCATATTGACAGTCACAAGCATCACTAATTAGCCACAAATTTGAAAATTTAGCTCTGAGAACCTTTTATTGACAAAAATACAGAAATATGAAATCCGAGGCTTTTTTGCTTAATTCTGCTGGACTATAGCCCATGGTTTCAAAATGCACTTTTTTCCGGAATTCGCAAATTACGATTTCCATCATATTGACAGTCACAAGCATCACTAATTAGCCACAAATTTGAAAATTTAGCTCTGAGAACCTTTTATTGACAAAAATACAGAAATATGAAATCCGAGGCTTTTTTGCTTAATTCTGCTGGACTATAGCCCATGGTTTCAAAATGCACTTTTTTCCGGAATTCGCAAATTACGATTTCTATCATATTGACAGTCACAAGCATCACTAATTAGCCACAAATTTGAAAATTTAGCTCTGAGAACCTTTTATTGACAAAAATACAGAAATATGAAATCCGAGGCTTTTTTGCTTAATTCTGCTGGACTATAGCCCATGGTTTCAAAATGCACTTTTTTCCGGAATTCGCAAATTACGATTTCCATCATATTGACAGTCACAAGCATCACTAATTAGCCACAAATTTGAAAATTTAGCTCTGAGAACCTTTTATTGACAAAAATACAGAAATATGAAATCCGAGGCTTTTTTGCTTAATTCTGCTGGACTATAGCCCATGGTTTCAAAATGCACTTTTTTCCGGAATTCGCAAATTACGATTTCTATCATATTGACAGTCACAAGCATCACTAATTAGCCACAAATTTGAAAATTTAGCTCTGAGAACCTTTTATTGACAAAAATACAGAAATATGAAATCCGAGGCTTTTTTGCTTAATTCTGCTGGACTATAGCCCATTGTTTCAAAATGCACTTTTTTCCGGAATTCGCAAATTACGATTTCCATCATATTGACAGTCACAAGCATCACTAATTAGCCACAAATTTGAAAATTTAGCTCTGAGAACCTTTTATTGACAAAAATACAGAAATATGAAATCCGAGGCTTTTTTGCTTAATTCTGCTGGACTATAGCCCATGGTTTCAAAATGCACTTTTTTCCGGAATTCGCAAATTACGATTTCTATGACCCTGATAATGACAAGCATCTTCAATTGAACACAAATTTGAAAATTTAGCTCTGAGAACCTTTTATTGACAAAAATACAGAAATATGAAATCCGAGGCTTTTTTGCTTAATTCTGCTGGACTATAGCCCATGGTTTCAAAATGCACTTTTTTCCGGAATTCGCAAATTACGATTTCTATCATATTGACAGTCACAAGCATCACTAATTAGCCACAAATTTGAAAATTTAGCTCTGAGAACCTTTTATTGACAAAAATACAGAAATATGAAATCCGAGGCTTTTTTGCTTAATTCTGCTGGACTATAGCCCATGGTTTCAAAATGCACTTTTTTCCGGAGTTCGCAAATTACGATCTCTATCATATTGACAGTCACAAGCAACACGAACTGAGCACAAATTCGAAAATTTAGCTCTGAGAACCTTTTATTGACAAAAATACAGAAATATGAAATCCGAGGCTTTTTTGCTTAATTCTGCTGGACTATAGCCCATGGTTTCAAAATGCACTTTTTTCCGGAATTCGCAAATTACGATTTCTATCATATTGACAGTCACAAGCATCACTAATTAGCCACAAATTTGAAAATTTAGCTCTGAGAACCTTTTATTGACAAAAATACAGAAATATGAAATCCGAGGCTTTTTTGCTTAATTCTGCTGGACTATAGCCCATGGTTTCAAAATGCACTTTTTTCCGGAGTTCGCAAATTACGATCTCTATCATATTGACAGTCACAAGCAACACGAACTGAGCACAAATTCGAAAATTTAGCTCTGAGAACCTTTTATTGACAAAAATACAGAAATATGAAATCCGAGGCTTTTTTGCTTAATTCTGCTGGACTATAGCCCATGGTTTCAAAATGCACTTTTTTCCGGAATTCGCAAATTACGATTTCCATCATATTGACAGTCACAAGCATCACTAATTAGCCACAAATTTGAAAATTTAGCTCTGAGAACCTTTTATTGACAAAAATACAGAAATATGAAATCCGAGGCTTTTTTGCTTAATTCTGCTGGACTATAGCCCATGGTTTCAAAATGCACTTTTTTCCGGAATTCGCAAATTACGATTTCCATCATATTGACAGTCACAAGCATCACTAATTAGCCACAAATTTGAAAATTTAGCTCTGAGAACCTTTTATTGACAAAAATACAGAAATATGAAATCCGAGGCTTTTTTGCTTAATTCTTCTGGACTATAGCCCATGGTTTCAAAATGCACTTTTTTCCGGAATTCGCAAATTACGATTTCTATGACCCTGATAATGACAAGCATCTTCAATTGAACACAAATTTGAAAATTTAGCTCTGAGAACCTTTTATTGACAAAAATACAGAAATATGAAATCCGAGGCTTTTTTGCTTAATTCTGCTGGACTATAGCCCATGGTTTCAAAATGCACTTTTTTCCGGAGTTCGCAAATTACGATCTCTATCATATTGACAGTCACAAGCATTACGAACTGAGCACAAATTCGAAAATTTAGCTCTGAGAACCTTTTATTGACAAAAATACAGAAATATGAAATCCGAGGCTTTTTTGCTTAATTCTGCTGGACTATAGCCCATGGTTTCAAAATGCACTTTTTTCCGGAATTCGCAAATTACGATTTCTATGACCCTGATAATGACAAGCATCCTCAATTGAACACAAATTTGAAAATTTAGCTCTGAGAACCTTTTATTGACAAAAATACAGAAATATGAAATCCGAGGCTTTTTTGCTTAATTCTGCTGGACTATAGCCCATGGTTTCAAAATGCACTTTTTTCCGGAGTTCGCAAATTACGATCTCTATCATATTGACAGTCACAAGCATTACGAACTGAGCACAAATTCGAAAATTTAGCTCTGAGAACCTTTTATTGACAAAAATACAGAAATATGAAATCCGAGGCTTTTTTGCTTAATTCTGCTGGACTATAGCCCATGGTTTCAAAATGCACTTTTTTCCGGAATTCGCAAATTACGATTTCTATGACCCTGATAATGACAAGCATCCTCAATTGAACACAAATTTGAAAATTTAGCTCTGAGAACCTTTTATTGACAAAAATACAGAAATATGAAATCCGAGGCTTTTTTGCTTAATTCTGCTGGACTATAGCCCATGGTTTCAAAATGCACTTTTTTCCGGAGTTCGCAAATTACGATCTCTATCATATTGACAGTCACAAGCATTACGAACTGAGCACAAATTCGAAAATTTAGCTCTGAGAACCTTTTATTGACAAAAATACAGAAATATGAAATCCGAGGCTTTTTTGCTTAATTCTTCTGGACTATAGCCCATGGTTTCAAAATGCACTTTTTTCCGGAATTCGCAAATTACGATTTCCATCATATTGACAGTCACAAGCATCACTAATTAGCCACAAATTTGAAAATTTAGCTCTGAGAACCTTTTATTGACAAAAATACAGAAATATGAAATCCGAGGCTTTTTTGCTTAATTCTGCTGGACTATAGCCCATGGTTTCAAAATGCACTTTTTTCCGGAGTTCGCAAATTACGATCTCTATCATATTGACAGTCACAAGCATTACGAACTGAGCACAAATTCGAAAATTTAGCTCTGAGAACCTTTTATTGACAAAAATACAGAAATATGAAATCCGAGGCTTTTTTGCTTAATTCTGCTGGACTATAGCCCATGGTTTCAAAATGCACTTTTTTCCGGAATTCGCAAATTACGATTTCTATGACCCTGATAATGACAAGCATCCTCAATTGAACACAAATTTGAAAATTTAGCTCTGAGAACCTTTTATTGACAAAAATACAGAAATATGAAATCCGAGGCTTTTTTGCTTAATTCTGCTGGACTATAGCCCATGGTTTCAAAATGCACTTTTTTCCGGAGTTCGCAAATTACGATCTCTATCATATTGACAGTCACAAGCATTACGAACTGAGCACAAATTCGAAAATTTAGCTCTGAGAACCTTTTATTGACAAAAATACAGAAATATGAAATCCGAGGCTTTTTTGCTTAATTCTGCTGGACTATAGCCCATGGTTTCAAAATGCACTTTTTTCCGGAATTCGCAAATTACGATTTCTATGACCCTGATAATGACAAGCATCCTCAATTGAACACAAATTTGAAAATTTAGCTCTGAGAACCTTTTATTGACAAAAATACAGAAATATGAAATCCGAGGCTTTTTTGCTTAATTCTGCTGGACTATAGCCCATGGTTTCAAAATGCACTTTTTTCCGGAGTTCGCAAATTACGATCTCTATCATATTGACAGTCACAAGCATTACGAACTGAGCACAAATTCGAAAATTTAGCTCTGAGAACCTTTTATTGACAAAAATACAGAAATATGAAATCCGAGGCTTTTTTGCTCAATTCTGCTGGACTATAGCCCATGGTTTCAAAATGCACTTTTTTCCGGAGTTCGCAAATTACGATCTCTATCATATTGACAGTCACAAGCATTACGAACTGAGCACAAATTCGAAAATTTAGCTCTGAGAACCTTTTATTGACAAAAATACAGAAATATGAAATCCGAGGCTTTTTTGCTTAATTCTGCTGGACTATAGCCCATGGTTTCAAAATGCACTTTTTTCCGGAATTCGCAAATTACGATTTCTATGACCCTGATAATGACAAGCATCCTCAATTGAACACAAATTTGAAAATTTAGCTCTGAGAACCTTTTATTGACAAAAATACAGAAATATGAAATCCGAGGCTTTTTTGCTTAATTCTGCTGGACTATAGCCCATGGTTTCAAAATGCACTTTTTTCCGGAATTCGCAAATTACGATTTCTATGACCCTGATAATGACAAGCATCCTCAATTGAACACAAATTTGAAAATTTAGCTCTGAGAACCTTTTATTGACAAAAATACAGAAATATGAAATCCGAGGCTTTTTTGCTTAATTCTGCTGGACTATAGCCCATGGTTTCAAAATGCACTTTTTTCCGGAGTTCGCAAATTACGATCTCTATCATATTGACAGTCACAAGCATTACGAACTGAGCACAAATTCGAAAATTTAGCTCTGAGAACCTTTTATTGACAAAAATACAGAAATATGAAATCCGAGGCTTTTTTGCTTAATTCTGCTGGACTATAGCCCATGGTTTCAAAATGCACTTTTTTCCGGAATTCGCAAATTACGATTTCCATCATATTGACAGTCACAAGCATCACTAATTAGCCACAAATTTGAAAATTTAGCTCTGAGAACCTTTTATTGACAAAAATACAGAAATATGAAATCCGAGGCTTTTTTGCTTAATTCTGCTGGACTATAGCCCATGGTTTCAAAATGCACTTTTTTCCGGAATTCGCAAATTACGATTTCCATCATATTGACAGTCACAAGCATCACTAATTAGCCACAAATTTGAAAATTTAGCTCTGAGAACCTTTTATTGACAAAAATACAGAAATATGAAATCCGAGGCTTTTTTGCTTAATTCTGCTGGACTATAGCCCATGGTTTCAAAATGCACTTTTTTCCGGAATTCGCAAATTACGATTTCCATCATATTGTTAGTCACAAGCATCACTAATTAGCCACAAATTTGAAAATTTAGCTCTGAGAACCTTTTATTGACAAAAATACAGAAATATGAAATCCGAGGCTTTTTTGCTTAATTCTGCTGGACTATAGCCCATGGTTTCAAAATGCACTTTTTTCCGGAATTCGCAAATTACGATTTCTATCATATTGACAGTCACAAGCATCACTAATTAGCCACAAATTTGAAAATTTAGCTCTGAGAACCTTTTATTGACAAAAATACAGAAATATGAAATCCGAGGCTTTTTTGCTTAATTCTGCTGGTCTATAGCCCATGGTTTCAAAATGCACTTTTTTCCGGAATTCGCAAATTACGATTTCTATCATATTGACAGTCACAAGCATCACTAATTAGCCACAAATTTGAAAATTTAGCTCTGAGAACCTTTTATTGACAAAAATACAGAAATATGAAATCCGATGCTTTTTTGCTTAATTCTGCTGGACTATAGCCCATGGTTTCAAAATGCACTTTTTTCCGGAATTCGCAAATTACGATTTCTATCATATTGACAGTCACAAGCATCACTAATTAGCCACAAATTTGAAAATTTAGCTCTGAGAACCTTTTATTGACAAAAATACAGAAATATGAAATCCGAGGCTTTTTTGCTTAATTCTGCTGGACTATAGCCCATGGTTTCAAAATGCACTTTTTTCCGGAATTCGCAAATTACGATTTCCATCATATTGACAGTCACAAGCATCACTAATTAGCCACAAATTTGAAAATTTAGCTCTGAGAACCTTTTATTGACAAAAATACAGAAATATGAAATCCGAGGCTTTTTTGCTTAATTCTGCTGGACTATAGCCCATGGTTTCAAAATGCACTTTTTTCCGGAATTCGCAAATTACGATTTCCATCATATTGACAGTCACAAGCATCACTAATTAGCCACAAATTTGAAAATTTAGCTCTGAGAACCTTTTATTGACAAAAATACAGAAATATGAAATCCGAGGCTTTTTTGCTTAATTCTGCTGGACTATAGCCCATGGTTTCAAAATGCACTTTTTTCCGGAATTCGCAAATTACGATTTCTATCATATTGACAGTCACAAGCATCACTAATTAGCCACAAATTTGAAAATTTAGCTCTGAGAACCTTTTATTGACAAAAATACAGAAATATGAAATCCGAGGCTTTTTTGCTTAATTCTGCTGGACTATAGCCCATGGTTTCAAAATGCACTTTTTTCCGGAATTCGCAAATTACGATTTCCATCATATTGACAGTCACAAGCATCACTAATTAGCCACAAATTTGAAAATTTAGCTCTGAGAACCTTTTATTGACAAAAATACAGAAATATGAAATCCGAGGCTTTTTTGCTTAATTCTGCTGGACTATAGCCCATGGTTTCAAAATGCACTTTTTTCCGGAATTCGCAAATTACGATTTCTATCATATTGACAGTCACAAGCATCACTAATTAGCCACAAATTTGAAAATTTAGCTCTGAGAACCTTTTATTGACAAAAATACAGAAATATGAAATCCGAGGCTTTTTTGCTTAATTCTGCTGGACTATAGCCCATTGTTTCAAAATGCACTTTTTTCCGGAATTCGCAAATTACGATTTCCATCATATTGACAGTCACAAGCATCACTAATTAGCCACAAATTTGAAAATTTAGCTCTGAGAACCTTTTATTGACAAAAATACAGAAATATGAAATCCGAGGCTTTTTTGCTTAATTCTGCTGGACTATAGCCCATGGTTTCAAAATGCACTTTTTTCCGGAATTCGCAAATTACGATTTCCATCATATTGACAGTCACAAGCATCACTAATTAGCCACAAATTTGAAAATTTAGCTCTGAGAACCTTTTATTGACAAAAATACAGAAATATGAAATCCGAGGCTTTTTTGCTTAATTCTGCTGGACTATAGCCCATGGTTTCAAAATGCACTTTTTTCCGGAATTCGCAAATTACGATTTCCATCATATTGACAGTCACAAGCATCACTAATTAGCCACAAATTTGAAAATTTAGCTCTGAGAACCTTTTATTGACAAAAATACAGAAATATGAAATCCGAGGCTTTTTTGCTTAATTCTGCTGGACTATAGCCCATGGTTTCAAAATGCACTTTTTTCCGGAATTCGCAAATTACGATTTCTATCATATTGACAGTCACAAGCATCACTAATTAGCCACAAATTTGAAAATTTAGCTCTGAGAACCTTTTATTGACAAAAATACAGAAATATGAAATCCGAGGCTTTTTTGCTTAATTCTGCTGGACTATAGCCCATGGTTTCAAAATGCACTTTTTTCCGGAATTCGCAAATTACGATTTCTATTAAATTAGTAATGACAAGTATATCTAACTGAACACAAATTTTAAAATTTAGCTCTGAGAACCTTTTATTGACAAAAATACAGAAATATGAGATCCGAGGCTTTTTTGCTTAATTCTGCTGGACTATAGCCCATGGTTTCAAAATGCACTTTTTTCCGGAATTCGCAAATTACGATTTCTATTAAATTAATAATGACAAGTATATCTAACTGAACACAAATTTTAAAATTTAGCTCTGAGAACCTTTTATTGACAAAAATACAGAAATATGAGATCCGAGGCTTTTTTGCTTAATTCTGCTGGACTATAGCCCATGGTTTCAAAATGCACTTTTTTCCGGAATTCGCAAATTACGATTTCTATTAAATTAGTAATGACAAGTATATCTAACTGAACACAAATTTTAAAATTTAGCTCTGAGAACCTTTTATTGACAAAAATACAGAAATATGAGATCCGAGGCTTTTTTGCTTAATTCTGCTGGACTATAGCCCATGGTTTCAAAATGCACTTTTTCCGGAATTCGCAAATTACGATTTCTATCATATTGACAGTCACAAGCATCACTAATTAGCCACAAATTTGAAAATTTAGCTCTGAGAACCTTTTATTGGCAAAAATACAGAAATATGAAATCCGAGGCTTTTTTGCTTAATTCTGCTGGACTATAGCCCATGGTTTCAAAATGCACTTTTTCCGGAATTCGCAAATTACGATTTCTATCATATTGACAGTCACAAGCATCACTAATTAGCCACAAATTTGAAAATTTAGCTCTGAGAACCTTTTATTGACAAAAATACAGAAATATGAAATCCGAGGCTTTTTTGCTTAATTCTGCTGGACTATAGCCCATGGTTTCAAAATGCACTTTTTTCCGGAATTCGCAAATTACGATTTCTATCATATTGACAGTCACAAGCATCACTAATTAGCCACAAATTTGAAAATTTAGCTCTGAGAACCTTTTATTGACAAAAATACAGAAATATGAAATCCGAGGCTTTTTTGCTTAATTCTGCTGGACTATAGCCCATGGTTTCAAAATGCACTTTTTCCGGAATTCGCAAATTACGATTTCTATTAAATTAGTAATGACAAGTATATCTAACTGAACACAAATTTTAAAATTTAGCTCTGAGAACCTTTTATTGACAAAAATACAGAAATATGAGATCCGAGGCTTTTTTGCTTAATTCTGCTGGACTATAGCCCATGGTTTCAAAATGCACTTTTTCCGGAATTCGCAAATTACGATTTCTATCATATTGACAGTCACAAGCATCACTAATTAGCCACAAATTTGAAAATTTAGCTCTGAGAACCTTTTATTGACAAAAATACAGAAATATGAAATCCGAGGCTTTTTTGCTTAATTCTGCTGGACTATAGCCCATGGTTTCAAAATGCACTTTTTTCCGGAATTCGCAAATAACGATTTCTATCATATTGACAGTCACAAGCAACACGAACTGAGCACAAATTTGAAAATTTAGCTCTGAGAACCTTTTATTGGCAAAAATACAGAAATATGAAATCCGGGGCTTTTTTGCTTAATTCTGCTGGACTATAGCCCATGGTTTCAAAATGCAATTTTTTCCGGAATTCGCAAATTACGATTTCTATCATATTGACAGTCACAAGCATCACTAATTAGCCACAAATTTGAAAATTTAGCTCTGAGAACCTTTTATTGACAAAAATACAGAAATATGAAATCCGAGGCTTTTTTGCTTAATTCTGCTGGACTATAGCCCATGGTTTCAAAATGCACTTTTTCCGGAATTCGCAAATTACGATTTCTATCATATTGACAGTCACAAGCATCACTAATTAGCCACAAATTTGAAAATTAAGCTCTGAGAACCTTTTATTGACAAAAATACAGAAATATGAGATCCGAGGCTTTTTTGCTTAATTCTGCTGGACTATAGCCCATGGTTTCAAAATGCAATTTTTTCCGGAATTCGCAAATTACGATTTCTATTAAATTAATAATGACAAGCATCGCTAACTGAACACAAATTTTAAAATTTACTTCTGAGAACCTTTTATTGACAAAAATACAGAAATATGAGATCCGAGGCTTTTTTGCTTAATTCTGCTGGACTATAGCCCATGGTTTCAAAATGCAATTTTTTCCGGAATTCGCAAATTACGATTTCTATCATATTGACAGTCACAAGCATCACTAATTAGCCACAAATTTGAAAATTTAGCTCTGAGAACCTTTTATTGACAAAAATACAGAAATATGAAATCCGAGGCTTTTTTGCTTAATTCTGCTGGACTATAGCCCATGGTTTCAAAATGCACTTTTTTCCGGAATTCGCAAATTACGATTTCTATTAAATTAATAATGACAAGCATCCCTAATTGAACACAAATTTGAAAATTTACTTCTGAGAACCTTTTATTGACAAAAATACAGAAATATGAGATCCGAGGCTTTTTTGCTTAATTCTGCTGGACTATAGCCCATGGTTTCAAAATGCAATTTTTTCCGGAATTCGCAAATTACGATTTCTATCATATTGACAGTCACAATCATCACTAATTAGCCACAAATTTGAAATTTAGCTCTGAGAACCTTTTATTGACAAAAATACAGAAATATGAAATCCGAGGCTTTTTTGCTTAATTCTGCTGGACTATAGCCCATGGTTTCAAAATGCACTTTTTTCCGGAATTCGCAAATTACGATTTCTATCATATTGACAGTCACAAGCATCACTAATTAGCCACAAATTTGAAAATTTAGCTCTGAGAACCTTTTATTGACAAAAATACAGAAATATGAAATCCGAGGCTTTTTTGCTTAATTCTGCTGGACTATAGCCCATGGTTTCAAAATGCACTTTTTTCCGGAATTCGCAAATTACGATTTCTATTAAATTAATAATGACAAGCATCCCCAATTGAACACAAATTTGAAAATTTACTTCTGAGAACCTTTTATTGACAAAAATACAGAAATATGAGATCCGAGGCTTTTTTGCTTAATTCTGCTGGACTATAGCCCATGGTTTCAAAATGCAATTTTTTCCGGAATTCGCAAATTACGATTTCTATCATATTGACAGTCACAAGCATCACTAATTAGCCACAAATTTGAAAATTTAGCTCTGAGAACCTTTTATTGACAAATATACAGAAATATGAGATCCGAGGCTTTTTTGCTTAATTCTGCTGGACTATAGCCCATGGTTTCAAAATGCAATTTTTTCCGGAATTCGCAAATTACGATTTCTATCATATTGACAGTCACAAGCATCACTTATTAGCCACAAATTTGAAAATTTAGCTCTGAGAACCTTTTATTGACAAAAATACAGAAATATGAAATCCGAGGCTTTTTTGCTTAATTCTGCTGGACTATAGCCCATGGTTTCAAAATGCAATTTTTTCCGGAATTCGCAAATTACGATTTCTATCATATTGACAGTCACAAGCATCACTTATTAGCCACAAATTTGAAAATTTAGCTCTGAGAACCTTTTATTGACAAAAATACAGAAATATGAAATCCGAGGCTTTTTTGCTTAATTCTGCTGGACTATAGCCCATGGTTTCAAAATGCACTTTTTTCCGGAATTCGCAAATTACGATTTCTATGTTATTGATAGTCACAAGCATCACTAATTGGCCACAAATTTAAAAATTTAGCTCTGAGAACATTTTATTGACAAAAATACAGAAATATGAAATCCGCGCATTTTTTGCTTAATTCTGCTGGACTATAGCCCATGGTTTCAAAATGCACTTTTTTCCGGAATTCGCAAATCACGATTTCTATGACATTGACAGTCACAAGCATCACTAATTGGCCACAAATTTGAAAATTTAGCTCTGAGAACATTTTATTGACAAAAATACAGAAATATGAAATCCGCGCATTTTTTGCTTAATTCTGCTGGACTATAGCCCATGGTTTCAAAATGCACTTTTTTCCGGAATTCGCAAATTACGATTTCTATGTTATTGATAGTCACAAGCATCCCTAATTGAACACAAATTTGAAAATTTAGCTCAGAGATCCTTTTATTGACAAAAATACAGAAATATGAAATCCGCGCATTTTTTGCTTAATTCTGCTGGACTATAGCCCATGGTTTCAAAATGCGCTTTTTTCCGGAATTCGCAAATCACGATTTCAATCATATTGACAGTCACAAGCATCACTAATTAGCCACAAATTTGAAAATTTAGCTCTGAGAACCTTTTATTGACAAAAATACAGAAATATGAAATCCGAGGCTTTTTTGCTTAATTCTGCTGGACTATAGCCCATGGTTTCAAAATGCACTTTTTTCCGGAAATCGCAAATTACGATTTCAATCATATTGACAGTCACAAGCATCACTAATTAGCCACAAATTTGAAAATTTAGCTCTGAGAACCTTTTATTGACAAAAATACATAAATATGAAATCCGAGGCTTTTTTGCTTAATTCTGCTGGACTATAGCCCATGGTTTCAAAATTCACTTTTTTCCGGAATTCGCAAATTACGATTTCTATGTTATTGATAGTCACAAGCATCACTAATTGGCCACAAATTTGAAAATTTAGCTCTGAGAACCTTTTATTGACAAAAATACAGAAATATGAAATCCGAGGCTTTTTTGCTTAATTCTGCTGGACTATAGCCCATGGTTTCAAAATGCGCTTTTTTCCGGAATTCGCAAATCACGATTTCAATCATATTGACAGTCACAAGCATCACTAATTAGCCACAAATTTGAAAATTTAGCTCTGAGAACCTTTTATTGACAAAAATACAGAAATATGAAATCCGAGGCTTTTTTGCTTAATTCTGCTGGACTATAGCCCATGGTTTCAAAATGCACTTTTTTCCGGAATTCGCAAATTACGATTTCTATGTTATTGATAGTCACAAGCATCACTAATTGGCCACAAATTTAAAAATTTAGCTCTGAGAACATTTTATTGACAAAAATACAGAAATATGAAATCCGCGCATTTTTTGCTTAATTCTGCTGGACTATAGCCCATGGTTTCAAAATGCACTTTTTTCCGGAATTCGCAAATCACGATTTCTATGACATTGACAGTCACAAGCATCACTAATTGGCCACAAATTTAAAAATTTAGCTCTGAGAACATTTTATTGACAAAAATACAGAAATATGAAATCCGAGGCTTTTTTGCTTAATTCTGCTGGACTATAGCCCATGGTTTCAAAATGCACTTTTTTCCGGAATTCGCAAATTACGATTTCTATGTTATTGATAGTCACAAGCATCACTAATTGGCCACAAATTTAAAAATTTAGCTCTGAGAACATTTTATTGACAAAAATACAGAAATATGAAATCCGCGCATTTTTTGCTTAATTCTGCTGGACTATAGCCCATGGTTTCAAAATGCACTTTTTTCCGGAATTCGCAAATCACGATTTCTATGACATTGACAGTCACAAGCATCACTAATTGGCCACAAATTTAAAAATTTAGCTCTGAGAACATTTTATTGACAAAAATACAGAAATATGAAATCCGCGCATTTTTTGCTTAATTCTGCTGGACTATAGCCCATGGTTTCAAAATGCACTTTTTTCCGGAATTCGCAAATCACGATTTCTATGACATTGACAGTCACAAGCATCACTAATTGGCCACAAATTTAAAAATTTAGCTCTGAGAACATTTTATTGACAAAAATACAGAAATATGAAATCCGAGGCTTTTTTGCTTAATTCTGCTGGACTATAGCCCATGGTTTCAAAATGCACTTTTTTCCGGAATTCGCAAATTACGATTTCTATGTTATTGATAGTCACAAGCATCCCTAATTGAACACAAATTTGAAAATTTAGCTCAGAGATCCTTTTATTGACAAAAATACAGAAATATGAAATCCGAGGCTTTTTTGCTTAATTCTGCTGGACTATAGCCCATGGTTTCAAAATGCGCTTTTTTCCGGAATTCGCAAATCACGATTTCAATCATATTGACAGTCACAAGCATCACTAATTAGCCACAAATTTGAAAATTTAGCTCTGAGAACCTTTTATTGACAAAAATACAGAAATATGAAATCCGAGGCTTTTTTGCTTAATTCTGCTGGACTATAGCCCATGGTTTCAAAATGCACTTTTTTCCGGAAATCGCAAATTACGATTTCAATCATATTGACAGTCACAAGCATCACTAATTAGCCACAAATTTGAAAATTTAGCTCTGAGAACCTTTTATTGACAAAAATACATAAATATGAAATCCGAGGCTTTTTTGCTTAATTCTGCTGGACTATAGCCCATGGTTTCAAAATTCACTTTTTTCCGGAATTCGCAAATTACGATTTCTATGTTATTGATAGTCACAAGCATCACTAATTGGCCACAAATTTGAAAATTTAGCTCTGAGAACCTTTTATTGACAAAAATACAGAAATATGAAATCCGAGGCTTTTTTGCTTAATTCTGCTGGACTATAGCCCATGGTTTCAAAATGCGCTTTTTTCCGGAATTCGCAAATCACGATTTCAATCATATTGACAGTCACAAGCATCCCTAATTGAAGACAAATTTAAAAATTTAGCTCTGAGAACATTTTATTGACAAAAATACAGAAATATGAAATCCGCGCATTTTTTGCTTAATTCTGCTGGACTATAGCCCATGGTTTCAAAATGCACTTTTTTCCGGAATTCGCAAATTACGATTTCTATGTTATTGATAGTCACAAGCATCCCTAATTGAACACAAATTTGAAAATTTAGCTCAGAGATCCTTTTATTGACAAAAATACAGAAATATGAAATCCGAGGCTTTTTTGCTTAATTCTGCTGGACTATAGCCCATGGTTTCAAAATGCGCTTTTTTCCGGAATTCGCAAATCACGATTTCAATCATATTGACAGTCACAAGCATCACTAATTAGCCACAAATTTGAAAATTTAGCTCTGAGAACCTTTTATTGACAAAAATACATAAATATGAAATCCGAGGCTTTTTTGCTTAATTCTGCTGGACTATAGCCCATGGTTTCAAAATTCACTTTTTTCCGGAATTCGCAAATTACGATTTCTATGTTATTGATAGTCACAAGCATCACTAATTGGCCACAAATTTGAAAATTTAGCTCTGAGAACCTTTTATTGACAAAAATACAGAAATATGAAATCCGAGGCTTTTTTGCTTAATTCTGCTGGACTATAGCCCATGGTTTCAAAATGCACTTTTTTCCGGAATTCGCAAATTACGATTTCTATGATATTGACAGTCACAAGCATCCCTAATTGAAGACAAATTTAAAAATTTAGCTCTGAGAACATTTTATTGACAAAAATACAGAAATATGAAATCCGCGCATTTTTTGCTTAATTCTGCTGGACTATAGCCCATGGTTTCAAAATGCACTTTTTTCCGGAATTCGCAAATCACGATTTCTATGACATTGACAGTCACAAGCATCACTAATTGGCCACAAATTTAAAAATTTAGCTCTGAGAACATTTTATTGACAAAAATACAGAAATATGAAATCCGAGGCTTTTTTGCTTAATTCTGCTGGACTATAGCCCATGGTTTCAAAATGCACTTTTTTCCGGAATTCGCAAATTACGATTTCTATGTTATTGATAGTCACAAGCATCCCTAATTGAACACAAATTTGAAAATTTAGCTCAGAGAACATTTTATTGACAAAAATACATAAATATGAAATCCGAGGCTTTTTTGCTTAATTCTGCTGGACTATAGCCCATGGTTTCAAAATGCGCTTTTTTCCGGAATTCGCAAATCACGATTTCTATGACATTGACAGTCACAAGCATCACTAATTGGCCACAAATTTAAAAATTTAGCTCTGAGAACATTTTATTGACAAAAATACAGAAATATGAAATCCGAGGCTTTTTTGCTTAATTCTGCTGGACTATAGCCCATGGTTTCAAAATGCACTTTTTTCCGGAATTCGCAAATCACGATTTCAATCATATTGACAGTCACAAGCATCACTAATTAGCCACAAATTTGAAAATTTAGCTCTGAGAACCTTTTATTGACAAAAATACAGAAATATGAAATCCGAGGCTTTTTTGCTTAATTCTGCTGGACTATAGCCCATGGTTTCAAAATGCACTTTTTTCCGGAAATCGCAAATTACGATTTCAATCATATTGACAGTCACAAGCATCACTAATTAGCCACAAATTTGAAAATTTAGCTCTGAGAACCTTTTATTGACAAAAATACATAAATATGAAATCCGAGGCTTTTTTGCTTAATTCTGCTGGACTATAGCCCATGGTTTCAAAATGCACTTTTTTCCGGAATTCGCAAATCACGATTTCTATGTTATTGATAGTCACAAGCATCCCTAATTGAACACAAATTTGAAAATTTAGCTCAGAGATCCTTTTATTGACAAAAATACAGAAATATGAAATCCGAGGCTTTTTTGCTTAATTCTGCTGGACTATAGCCCATGGTTTCAAAATGCACTTTTTTCCGGAATTCGCAAATTACGATTTCTATGATATTGACAGTCACAAGCATCCCTAATTGAAGACAAATTTGAAAATTTAGCTCTGAGAACCTTTTATTGACAAAAATACAGAAATATGAAATCCGAGGCTTTTTTGCTTAATTCTGCTGGACTATAGCCCATGGTTTCAAAATGCAATTTTTTCCGGAATTCGCAAATTACGATTTCTATTAAATTAATAATGACAAGCATCCCTAACTGAACACAAATTTGAAAATTTACTTCTGAGAACCTTTTATTGACAAAAATACAGAAATATGAAATCCGAGGCTTTTTTGCTTAATTCTGCTGGACTATAGCCCATGGTTTCAAAATGCACTTTTTTCCGGAATTCGCAAATTACGATTTCTATGATATTGACAGTCACAAGCATCCCTAATTGAAGACAAATTTGAAAATTTAGCTCTGAGAACCTTTTATTGACAAAAATACAGAAATATGAAATCCGAGGCTTTTTTGCTTAATTCTGCTGGACTATAGCCCATGGTTTCAAAATGCAATTTTTTCCGGAATTCGCAAATTACGATTTCTATTAAATTAATAATGACAAGCATCCCTAACTGAACACAAATTTTAAAATTTACTTCTGAGAACCTTTTATTGACAAAAATACAGAAATATGAAATCCGAGGCTTTTTTGCTTAATTCTGCTGGACTATAGCCCATGGTTTCAAAATGCACTTTTTTCCGGAATTCGCAAATTACGATTTCTATGATATTGACAGTCACAAGCATCCCTAATTGAAGACAAATTTGAAAATTTAGCTCTGAGAACCTTTTATTGACAAAAATACAGAAATATGAAATCCGAGGCTTTTTTGCTTAATTCTGCTGGACTATAGCCCATGGTTTCAAAATGCACTTTTTTCCGGAAATCGCAAATTACGATTTCAATCATATTGACAGTCACAAGCATCACTAATTAGCCACAAATTTGAAAATTTAGCTCTGAGAACCTTTTATTGACAAAAATACATAAATATGAAATCCGAGGCTTTTTTGCTTAATTCTGCTGGACTATAGCCCATGGTTTCAAAATGCACTTTTTTCCGGAAATCGCAAATTACGATTTCAATCATATTGACAGTCACAAGCATCACTAATTAGCCACAAATTTGAAAATTTAGCTCTGAGAACCTTTTATTGACAAAAATACATAAATATGAAATCCGAGGCTTTTTTGCTTAATTCTGCTGGACTATAGCCCATGGTTTCAAAATGCGCTTTTTTCCGGAATTCGCAAATCACGATTTCAATCATATTGACAGTCACAAGCATCACTAATTAGCCACAAATTTGAAAATTTAGCTCTGAGAACCTTTTATTGACAAAAATACATAAATATGAAATCCGAGGCTTTTTTGCTTAATTCTGCTGGACTATAGCCCATGGTTTCAAAATGCACTTTTTTCCGGAAATCGCAAATTACGATTTCAATCATATTGACAGTCACAAGCATCACTAATTAGCCACAAATTTGAAAATTTAGCTCTGAGAACCTTTTATTGACAAAAATACATAAATATGAAATCCGAGGCTTTTTTGCTTAATTCTGCTGGACTATAGCCCATGGTTTCAAAATGCACTTTTTTCCGGAATTCGCAAATCACGATTTCTATGTTATTGATAGTCACAAGCATCCCTAATTGAACACAAATTTGAAAATTTAGCTCAGAGATCCTTTTATTGACAAAAATACAGAAATATGAAATCCGAGGCTTTTTTGCTTAATTCTGCTGGACTATAGCCCATGGTTTCAAAATGCACTTTTTTCCGGAATTCGCAAATTACGATTTCTATGATATTGACAGTCACAAGCATCCCTAATTGAAGACAAATTTGAAAATTTAGCTCTGAGAACCTTTTATTGACAAAAATACAGAAATATGAAATCCGAGGCTTTTTTGCTTAATTCTGCTGGACTATAGCCCATGGTTTCAAAATGCACTTTTTTCCGGAAATCGCAAATTACGATTTCAATCATATTGACAGTCACAAGCATCACTAATTAGCCACAAATTTGAAAATTTAGCTCTGAGAACCTTTTATTGACAAAAATACATAAATATGAAATCCGAGGCTTTTTTGCTTAATTCTGCTGGACTATAGCCCATGGTTTCAAAATGCACTTTTTTCCGGAAATCGCAAATTACGATTTCAATCATATTGACAGTCACAAGCATCACTAATTAGCCACAAATTTGAAAATTTAGCTCTGAGAACCTTTTATTGACAAAAATACATAAATATGAAATCCGAGGCTTTTTTGCTTAATTCTGCTGGACTATAGCCCATGGTTTCAAAATGCACTTTTTTCCGGAATTCGCAAATTACGATTTCTATGATATTGACAGTCACAAGCATCCCTAATTGAAGACAAATTTGAAAATTTAGCTCTGAGAACCTTTTATTGACAAAAATACAGAAATATGAAATCCGAGGCTTTTTTGCTTAATTCTGCTGGACTATAGCCCATGGTTTCAAAATGCACTTTTTTCCGGAAATCGCAAATTACGATTTCAATCATATTGACAGTCACAAGCATCACTAATTAGCCACAAATTTGAAAATTTAGCTCTGAGAACCTTTTATTGACAAAAATACAGAAATATGAAATCCGAGGCTTTTTTGCTTAATTCTGCTGGACTATAGCCCATGGTTTCAAAATGCACTTTTTTCCGGAAATCGCAAATTACGATTTCAATCATATTGACAGTCACAAGCATCACTAATTAGCCACAAATTTGAAAATTTAGCTCTGAGAACCTTTTATTGACAAAAATACATAAATATGAAATCCGAGGCTTTTTTGCTTAATTCTGCTGGACTATAGCCCATGGTTTCAAAATGCACTTTTTTCCGGAAATCGCAAATTACGATTTCAATCATATTGACAGTCACAAGCATCACTAATTAGCCACAAATTTGAAAATTTAGCTCTGAGAACCTTTTATTGACAAAAATACATAAATATGAAATCCGAGGCTTTTTTGCTTAATTCTGCTGGACTATAGCCCATGGTTTCAAAATGCGCTTTTTTCCGGAATTCGCAAATCACGATTTCTATGACATTGACAGTCACAAGCATCACTAATTGGCCACAAATTTAAAAATTTAGCTCTGAGAACCTTTTATTGACAAAAATACATAAATATGAAATCCGAGGCTTTTTTGCTTAATTCTGCTGGACTATAGCCCATGGTTTCAAAATGCACTTTTTTCCGGAATTCGCAAATTACGATTTCTATGATATTGACAGTCACAAGCATCCCTAATTGAAGACAAATTTGAAAATTTAGCTCTGAGAACCTTTTATTGACAAAAATACAGAAATATGAAATCCGAGGCTTTTTTGCTTAATTCTGCTGGACTATAGCCCATGGTTTCAAAATGCAATTTTTTCCGGAATTCGCAAATTACGATTTCT